>VDFB02335586.1:0-14145 GCA_007258455.2 Sequoia sempervirens
TCTTGTACTTACCTGTGATGAGCAATGCCAATTTTGGGCAATTTTTAGTATAATATCTCATGACATTTAATTGTATGTATAATAGGAGGTTTTGTGGATATATTCTTGCCATGTTGTGCTACGCCAAGGAGTAAAAATGTGTGCAGAAGTAGATGAAAGAAGGGCTTTATTCGAGATATGTGATAATGCTGATAAAAAGTTCTTGTGGGATTTCCCGCAACCAACAGAGAGAGGATAGTTTCAGTTAATGCCACCCTACAGTTATGGTGCAGATGTAGCTGAAGAAAGTAGGAAATTGAGTGTTGTTGAAGCGGCGGGGAATACCATTGAGTGGGTGCAATCTCTTGGCTTCCTTGCTTACAATATTTCCTCACAACCTGGAATCGCTATCCTTTGATTTATCCTAATCTCATTATTTCTTTTCCAAATTGTCTCCTCACAACTTTACAGTGCTGAATGGCTGTAGTTCAAATGTATTAAATGTCCTGTGTAATTGACAAGATCGAGTCCGTCAATGCTATCATATCTAATGGATTGATTATTCCAAACAAGTAGTTTCGCAAGTTTATGATTCGTTAAATCAAATACTTGACATAATTTTGATGCACTTTACCTTTAAGATGTAATACAAAAAACAACTCAAGGAATAAAACATCCTAACAGTTTAAGTATAACTTAAATATAAGTAATCAATAATAACCACTCTAAATTAATTAAAGTTGAGATTGAAATATTTAATTTCAAATAAAAATGAATAGATTTTTAAAGATTCATAATGATTTGTTGATTTTTCTTTTAAAATGATTTATATGTTGTGATTATGCAATAGAAGTCTATATATGATATTAGAATGATGTTTATAAAACAATCTACTGTTATTTATGTTGTTTTGGATTAAGTCATGTCTATAATCCAATCTATTTGGTAAGGTTCCATCTTTTGTATGTGGTATTATACACTATTATTGTTGATCCCTTATATTTAGCTTGGGTGTACTTGTATCTAAGAAAAATGGGTGTTACAAACACTTTGTGTGGATTTGTTGTTAGTAGATTGAATTATGGAACTTTTGTGACATTGTAGGATTTTTTAAATGTGTGAAAGATCAAAGACATACATGCAACAATGACACAAAACACCTATGATGAGCTAGTATTTGTTGATGCAAATACACGCTTAATGAATCCACTTGGTAATAAGTTTGAGGCAGTCTTTTCTATGATTATTCATGACCACTAGTATCCAAGGGGCTTGTCTTTAAAAACTTGGAAATGAAAAACAAAAATTATTATAAAATATAATGGAGCAATATAAAAAGATACAATTGTGTTAAAATGAAGAAAAATTGTTTCACAATATTACCAACTAAGAGAAGAAGGATTTGAGAGAATTAGAGTGGAGTCACAAAATGTACAATACCATGAAGCTTCAATAGCAGCGTCCCTTAAACTAGTTGTAGCCAAAAGGGCCAAAGAGAGTTATTCTTGCAGTTTATATATATATATAACCTTAAAAGGAAGGGTTTTCAAGAGTCATTTCTTCAAAGTTGAAGGTTTAGATTTAGATGTAGGGGAATTTTCATCTAGAATATGTCTTACAAAAAGTAACAAAGATTTATATTAATTCTTGTTAGTTATCCATGTACAAAATATCTCTCACAAACAGAGTAAGAGAGAAAAAACCATAGAAAAAAAAACCATCTCCAAAAGAGATAAAACATAAAAAAAATGTACAAGTGATGAAAGAAGGACCCAACATAAATTTCTAATGACTAAATCTATCACAAATATATAATCAATATTCCCCCATAAGAGAGAAAGAGTGAGATTAAAAATCCCTCAAAAATAAGTAGCTCCTATATCAATGGTGAATGCATCAAGATTAATGCTAAAGAAAGTCCAAAATCGGAAAAAACACCATTTCTCTCCTTGGGAAGAGAAAATCCAATGTTGTACGAAAAAGAAACTCCAACTCCAATAAGAGAGATGAGATAAGTCTCATGATGCATGCCTTTAACTAAAATAATTCTCAAAAATATAATTCACACTAGATGAATGAGTGTAAGTATCTTTCAAATCTTTTACAATATCACTAGGATACAATGTAAAAATATGTATAAATGAGATGCATGATCAACCATCCCAATAAAAATGATCTAGATGAGTTTGAGTACCTTTCAAATATTTTATAGTATCATTAGGATAAAATGTGAAAATATATGTATAAGTGATATGCATGATCAACCATCCCAACAATAATTATGTATCTACTCTCCAAGTTTCTAATAATCATAGAATCAAGTGTAAACACAATGGTATTCCATATTCCAATATATGCAATATGATAAACAAAAATAGATTTTTTGACAACTTGGATGAAGCATTAAGAAACATTGAAAGGTCCTTCTCCTATCTAAATAGATCATTTCCAAAAAATATGCATATATGTTTTCTTGTCCATCAACATGTGTACAAGATTTAAATGAAAGAACATACCCTATGATGAAGACATATGATGTGAATGTATATAATCAAGAAGCTATCTCTTTGACTTTGTACAAGTATAGATGCAAAATATACCTTTCCCTTCATCTCTTATATCCCATTCACAACTCCAGTTGTTCCTAACTATATAGATTATTATGGTGTAGAATAAGAAGAACCAAAATAAATTGTTGAAGAAAATTTCATTTTTTTTTTATTATATGAGCAGGGAAGGGCCCTGATCCTGTGGTACAAAGTAGCCAAAACCGTAGACAACAAAAATGTTGGGGAAACAACACTAGCTAGATCTGACAAAACAACAACAGACAATTACTATCAAGTCTTCAAAAGAGGCTTGCAGGACAAATAAGTAGTGAAAGCATCCATAAGATCAGTGTAATTATAATAATAATAATAAAAAGAGTATACCACATACTAACCCAAAACTTGGTGCACCGACAAAAATAGAGGGTAACCAAAGACCAACAGATCTGAAACCATAACATTGCCAATATGAAATAATAATCTGCCCGACAATCAACCGGAGAACCGATAGTTTAAGAGTAGAAATAACAAAGGAAAAAAGGGGGATCAAAACAACATAAAAGAGCCATTAATTAAATTTTGCAATTAGTGCCCAATTTTCACCAATTTGGGAAACAAATTCCTTATAATCTGGGACTTCTTCATTTGCCATGTCCTTTTCTTCATCTTGTTTCCCAATCTTCTTCAGCTTCCTCTTAATTTTAGTTTGACCAATAATCACTCCCACCACTGCATGGTGCATAAGACCATCAGTCACCTATTTTTTCATATTGTTATTCTAAAGAATGTGCTTCAATTCATCAATCTATTTTTTCTAACTATTTTCATCATGCCTAATTAATTTTCAATAAGAATATATGGATTTATTTTTCTTGTGTGTACCCTCAAGTTAGAATATGAGGGAAACTCATTAGATTCTACCTTATATTTTAATTTTTTCTTACCTTTTGCTTTGGGTGATTAGACATCCAATGCCTAACTCTTGGGAAGTGCACCTAAGTGAATAGGCCTAAATTTAGATCTATAGTCAAATAGTCATAAAATGTCTCAAAATAATTCTTAGTAAATGTATTTCCTGGGGAATCTATGTGGAGAAAAAGGTAGAAGAAAATATTACCAATAGTCATTTTAATTTTAAACAAAGTCAATTTTATCAATTCTTAAGATTCAAAATTATCTTTCCCACAACTAGCCAATTGAGATCTCAAAGATTTGAACTTAATCAAATAATCTTCAATGGAAGGAAATGTATTAAAAAATAGAATCCAATTCTACCTCTATTGCAAAAGCATGAAATTTACTAATTGTACCAAATAAATAGTTGAACTCATCTCATAATTTCTTAGGCATTGTACAATCCTCAGCATATAAAATAAGTTGTCAAAAACATGTAAAACAATCAAACCCATACCCTCATCAAGTTTGTTCCTATACGAATATCTCTCATATTGACTACTGAAATCATGTTGAGTATCATCCAAGGTAGACTATAAACCCTTATGTGGGTTTAATAATCGTATATTCATTTTCAATGTATGCTAATTATGAGTGAGGATCTAAAATGAATCAAATTATGCCATTAGCGTAAAAAACAAAAATAGAGAAAAATAGATAATGTGATTTAATAATATATCTTAGAACCTCTCAAATATCAATCAATACTAAAAATGGAGGCCCCCAAAAAAATAACTATCAATTTTAATATTTTTTTCAACATTGAGCTAAAGTATTAAAATCGCTCCAAATTAAAATTATGATATTCAAGGTAAAATAAAAAAAGATATTGATAGATGTATAGTGCTCATAAATCCATTTATAGTGCCTATATGAACTCAAGAATTAGATATCATAGGCCCAAGATATGGCTTGTCAAAAAATATATAAAAATTGAGCTTCAAATTAAATATCAAACACCTATTAAAAAATCTTTTTCCACTTGCAAAGTGCTCAAAACTAACTTCTTGATGCATATAGGAATGCAAAATAATGATACCTTGGAAAAAATTTATACTTCCTTAGGAAAGCCAAAAGGGCCCACCTCTCCACTATTGTCTCTGTAAGGAAAGCTAGATGCGGAAGCAACTCTCCTAACATCAAAACCTCAGGGAAGAATGTAGAGACACTTTTAAATTTTACAATTGCAGTCCAATTAAGATGCACTTTGAAGTAAATAGCAGAAACAGAGAATTAGACAAACATAGATGAACACCAAATTTACGTGGGAAAACCCTTATGGGAAAAAAACCCACCACACCATGAGAAGTCACTTTGTATTACAATAACAAATAATTACATACAAAGTTCTAACTTATCTTTCTGATGTTAGATTACAACAGCTTTCACAATTATCAAACTTGTATAGGAACCTTCAAGTTACAATATTTTCATAATAGAAATCACTCTGATTATACAACCACACAGCAATCCGTCGATCCTTCGAATCATCTAACCATCGAACCCCTCACAATCTGTGATCATAGAGTATAACCATGTCGCCCCTGTCTATCAAGCTTCCTCTCAGTAACAACTGCAACAGTCCAACTGCAACAGTCCAACTGCTAGCGGTTCCCATTCAGCTCCTCTGATTGATCCACGAGACGCCACATAGGAAAGTCAAATGGTCAAAGGGATTCAATCTGTGTTGGCATATTGGTGAGACACTGACCGTGTCTCCCTGATGCCAAAACAGTCAGCATTCGATATCACCAAGAGTCATTTCCATCAGCAAGAGGTTATATCGCTATTCACAAGCCACAACGACTTCAATTTTCCTTTCGGCAAGACTATTGCTCTTCGATGAGATCACATATCGATATTCAAAGTCACACCAAAGAGTCATTATGTCGGTAGGACATACCGCTCTCCCCAGGACCTCACATCAAGCCTTCAAGTTATTCTCAATGCATCCACCAGTCGGTGAGACTCATCACTTTTGCTAGGACTTCATACCAAGGTCCTAAGTCATACCAAAACATTAGCATTTCCATTGACACCCGTCGATCACTAAGACATTCAACTGTCGCCAAGAGGTTTCACCAAGATCTCTTATGTTACTCCAAAGCCATCAATAGTCACCAAGACTATTGTCCTTCGCTGAGAGTTTACTCTGAGATCTTTATGTTACATTGAGCACTGAACGGTCGACAAGACTTACATCTCTCGCTGAGATTTCTTACCGCAATCTCCAAGTTACCCCGAGACCACCATTCGACAAGACACTCACACATCGGTAAGACTTCTTACCGATAGAATATAAGATACACTGAAGAACACAAAAAATAACATACTATCGGTGAGACATATTACTCGATAAGACTTCTCACCGAGCCACCATAGGTTATCCTGATGACTCCAATGTATTTCCCCATCAGTGAGACCTTTCTATTGTCGCTGGGACTTCTTCCCGAGCTACGCCTTTTGGCCAAGGGTATCCCCGATAAGCGATATGTATGGCCTGTCGGCCAGAGATCTCCACACGGTAAGAGGTCACACTGAACACAACATGTCACACTGAAGACTCCAATGTGTAACCATTCGACAAGACTTCTGCAAGGTCACAGTGACCTATACAAAACATAAGGCTACAATCTATTCATTGGCCAAACATAGCAGATGTCACACCGACTTGGATCCAATAGATGTTATAGCCTATGATGATTTAGGCATATATTTCCAATAATCTCCCACTTGACAAAGATCACATAGGCACCTCCAGAGCACAAAAAAACTTACTGAAAATCATGGGCACTAAGGCCCATTGAACTGGCACACCACTTGAACTTGTCTATGCTCATTGGCTTCGTCAATGCATCTGCAACATTCTCCAGAGTATCAACCTTTTCCAAATTGACCTTTCCATCTTCCACCATATTGTTGGAGATATATGCCTCAATCATCACAAGCTGTAACCTCTACTAGAGCAAAGTCGATATGACATCCATCATGTCTGGCCGACTAGTAGATTGGTAGCATTATATTTCTACAGGTCGATATGACCTTGCAAGAGTCTTTCTGAATGGTTTCACATTGGAGTCTTCGATGTGACATGTTTTGTTCGGTATGACCTGTTACTGTGTGGAGATCTTTGGCCGACAGGCCATTCTATTGCTTATCATTGAGATCCTTGGCCGAAAGGCTTCACTCGGGAAGATGTCTAGTTGATGTGTTAAAGTCTCGCCGACAGTATGTTTTGTATTGAAGTCTTCGAGATAACTAAAGGGTTCTCGCTATGATGTCCCAGCGAATAGTTAAAGTCTCGCCGACTGGTTAGTGCTTCGGTGTAACACATGGAAGCTCGATATAACATCTTGGTGATAATGATAACTCTTGGCAACATCGATAGGAAGCTTTTGGGCATTGGGGAGACACTTCTTGTGTCTCACCGACATGCCGATACAATGTGGGCTCTGTTGACCATTTGACCGTCCTATGTGGAGTCTTGTGGACCAATAGGAGAAGCCGAATCTGAAAAGTTGGAAGATTGTTCGTTGTGACAATTCTGTGAGGAAGCTTGATGGACATGGAATAACATGGTTATACTCTATGATTGCATATTGTGATCAGCTGGTTGCATTGACAGATTGCTAGGTGGTTGTATGATCAGTAAATGAATTATATTCTATGTAGACTGTAACTTGAAGATTCTTGTACAAGATTGTTCATGGTGAATGTTGCTGTAATATGACATCAGAAAGATAAGTCTGATATTTGTATGTAATCTCTATTACTGTAATACAAAGTGATTTCTCTTGGTGTGGTGGGTTTTTCTCCTGTAAGGGTTTTCCCACGTATATCTGGTGTTCATGTGTGATTGTCAAATACTCTGTTTCTGCTATTTACTTCATAGTACATCTTAATTGGACTGTAATTGTAAAATTTTAAAAGTGTATCTGCATTCTTCCCTGAGGTATTGACGTTAGGAGAATTGTTTCTGCATCTAATTTTCCTTTCAAGTGGTATCAGAGCCTGGCCAGTTGTGTTATCCTTGTGGGTACGTTGGGTTTTTTGTGTCAATTTTATTCAGTGGGAGTCTTGTAGGAGTTTGTCAATTTCTAATTACAGATTGAGATAGCTAGCACATCAGGAAAGTTTGAAATAGAGAAGTTCAATGGCAGTAATTTTGAGTTGTGGAAAGTTAAGATGGAGGATCTCTTAGTGGATTGTGATATTTGGATTGTTGTGGCTGGAGTGAAACCTATAGGCATGAAGCAAGAAGATTGGGACCTTACAGATAGAAAGTCTGAGAGGTTGATAAGGCTCTGTTTGGCAGACTCTGTTTTTCTCAATGTGCATGAAGAGAAGATTGCCTCTTCCTTGTGGAAGAGACTGGCATCTATTTATTAGGGGAAATATTTGGTGAATAAGAAATATTCCTAAGGAAAAGGCATTGCTCTTTGAAAGGAGAATGTCACAGGGGAAGAAGGAGGGTTTACTAGTTGATCATTTGAGCAGCATTTAATATATTGCTTAATTGACATCTATTGGTGTGAAGACTGAAGAAGAGGATCACTATATGCTACTGTTGTGTTCTTTGCAAGATTCTTGGGATCATCTGGTGATGGCTATTGGGAGTACAACATCAAATTTCAAGATGGAAGATGTTGTTGCATCTTCTTTGTCGGAGAAGAGATGAGAAGGAAATTTTAGAGATGGCGAAGGGAAGCTCTTGTTGTCGGAGGAAGGCCAGAAGGAGAAAAGTGAAGAAGGACAAGAAATCAAAATCAAAATCCCGGAGGGGAGATCAAAGTCCACAGCAAGAAGCCCAAAAGCAATTGAAGTGTTGTTGGAGCTGTGGGCAGCAGTCATCGAGAAAGGATTGCAAAGGAAAAAGAAAGAAAGAAGAAGGGCTTTCCGATAATGATTCTTCTCATAATCTGGATACTTCATTGCATTGCTTGGCTACATAGGCATCGGATGATGTCTGGCTGATTGATTTTGGAGCATCTTTCCACATGACATCTCATAGAGAATGGTTCACAAAGTATGAAGAATACAATGGTTGAAAAGTGTACCTGGTGAGTGATTCAACTTTGGAAATTGTTGGTGGAAGTGGAAGAGTAGAATCAATTTCTAATGGGAGTAAAAAGGAATTAATGATGATGTTATGCACATACCGAGATGCGGCTGAAATCTGTTATACCATCGATGAAATTTGGAGACTGATATTGGAGTACAAGTCACGTTCTCTGGAAATAGTTTCAAGATGACTATAGGTTCAATGAATGGCTAGGGTGCTTCGTATTGGTACATACAAGGCTGCCGGATGCTGAAATTTCAATGTAGCAGTGTCTCCTATAAAATCCGCGAGAAAATTTTTCCTTCGGGGTAAAGAGGTAAATATCCTAATTATACTACAAAAGAGCTCTATGGAGTAAAACTTCCTGCGAGGAAAGACATCTTTTGGCATCATAGGCTGGAGCCATAGGAAAAAGGTTTAAAACCTTGAAGAATAAAAGCACAGTTGGGGGCTTGAAAGTTACATGTCCAATTTGAATTATGTAATTACTTGTATATATGGAAAACAACAGGTGTTCCATTTTGAGTCCTCATAAAATCTTAAGGACTGCTAGATTATTCATTCATGTGTTTGGTCAGGGTAGATGTTCCTTCTTTGTCTAAAATCAAGATACTATGTGTTATTTGATAGATTATTCAAGAAGAGCATTTGTTTATTTTTGAAAAGTAAAATTAGAAGTGTTTAGTCCCGTTTAGGAATTTAAGAATCTTGTAGAAAATCAAACTGGAAGAAAAATAAAATGCTTAAGGACTGATAATGGCGGTGAATTTTTCTTTGATGAATTTGAGAGGTATTGCAAAGACCATGTGATTAAAAGACATAAGACTACACCTTATACTCCACAGCAGAATGGAGTTGCAGAGAGGTTCAATAGGACAGTGATGGAGAGAGCACGAAGTATGCTCAGTAGTGCTAGCTTGGAGGAGAAGTTCTGGGCTAAGGCTGTATCTACTACGTGTTACCTAATAAATCATTCTCCAAATTCTGCTCTTGTTGAGAAAACACCTTTGGAAGCGTGGTCTAGTAAGAAGCCCTCTTTAAGACATATTCATTTTTTTGGCTGTAAGGCATATGCTCATGTGTCGGATGTAAAAAGATCTAAATTGGAGAACAAGGCTATCAAGTGTATATTTATTAGCTATAGTGTTGTCATAAAAGGATACAAGCTTTGGAATCCTGATACGGAGAAGGTTGTATACAGCAGAAGTGTAACCTTTCGTGATCTGAAACCTTCTACCTTGGATCTGCAATTAGAGACAAAGTCATAAAATAATAAGGATGTAGCAGTAATTCCTCCTACACTAGAGAAAGAGGAATTCAAAATTCAAAATGAACCTAAATTTGAGGAGAGCTCAAGCAATTCTAAAAGTTCAGAAGAAGAAGAACCTCAGCCTCATCCATTGAGGAGGTCAACACATGAAAGAAAACAACCTGATAGGTATGAGTTCTCTTTGATAGATTCTACTTGTGCCTATGTTTTTATTTCTAGCACTGATGAGCCTAGGACTATAAAGGAGGCATTTAAATTGTTTGATTCAAACTCTTGGTTGGAAGCCATGAACGAAGAGATGGCATCATTAGAGAAAAATGAAACTTGGAGTTTGGTTCCATTGCCTAAAGGTAGAAAAGTTGTGGGCTACAAATGGGTATTTAAGAAGAAGACTGGTTTGGATGGCAGTGTGGAAAAGTACAAGGCAAGACTGGTTGTAAAGGGTTATTCTCACGTCGAGGGAATTGATTATGGGGAGATTTTTTCTCCTATAGCAAAGCTGACATCTATCAGATTTATTTTGTCACTTGCAGCAGCATATGACTTGGAGGTAGAACAGATGGATGTGAAGACAACATTTCTTCATGGTGATCTTGAAGAAGAAATCTATATGTCCCAACCTAAGCACTTTGTTGAAAAAGGTAAAGAAAAACTGGTATGCAAATTAAAGAAGTCTCTATATGGGTTAAAGCAGTCACCTAGAATGTGGTACCTGAAATTTGATACTTTTGTATTGTCTTTGGGATTTGTGAGATCAAAATCTGATCACTATGTATATTATAAAGTTGAAAGTGATTGAGTGCTTATTATTGCTCTTTATGTTGATGATATGTTGTTCATAGGCAATAGTAAACTAATGATTTCTGATCTTAAGTCTCAGTTGTCTGCTAAGTTCGAAATGAAAGATCTCTTGGTGCAGCAAGGTACATTCCCTCGGGACACGGGAGAGAACCAGGACAGAAGAATAGAAAATCCATGGTCTACCAAAGGGGCATATCGCGGACCTGCTCTGAGAGATTTTGTATGAATAATTGCAAAACAACTGGGGCTTGTTCTAGTCTCTGTAGGGAACGGCTATCTATTGAGGATTGTCCAAAAATCTCCCAACAGATGGAGAGGACATGACCAAAGGTACCCTATGCTAGTGTGGTTAAGGGGCCTATGTATGCAATGGTCTGTATAAGGCCGTGAGCATTGCCCAAGCAGTTGGGAGTACTTTACCGGCTTTTATGGCTAATCCTAGAAGGGGATACATTGGGATGTTGTAAAGAGAGTTTCAAATATTTGAAGGGTACCGACGTAAGCTTTGTGTTTACCATGGAAACTTGGTTGAATCATAGAGGACCTCTGTCATTCAAGATATGATTCCGGGATTAGGGACATTGATATGAGGTCCACCGACACATTTCCTGCCGATGAATGGTGGTGCAATGAGCTGATGAGCTGTAGGCTATAGTCACTTTGTCCACTACAAAGCATCGAACACATGGCAGCTACCATGCTTGTAAAGAAGCCGGGTTTATTGAAACGCTTGTGTTCCCAACATTGGTCGGATGTAGGGAAAATAACCATTTTCCTCGCGGATATCTTATGCAATTTGTCCGAAAAGAACCCACTTTCCATGCCAAAAATGAAACATATTGATGTGCGATCAATTTGAAAATGGATGCGGTGGAGTATTGGCGCCCGCTCTGGAAAAGGTTGATACTCTGGAGAATGTTGCAGATTCATTGACAAAGCCAGTGAGCACAGACAAGTTCAGGTGGTGTGCCAGTTCTATGGGCCTTAGTGCCCATAATTTTTAGTAAGTTTTGTTGTTCTCTGGAGGTGCCTGTGTGATCTTCGTCAAGTGGGAGATTGTTGGAAATATATGCCTCAATCATCACAGGCTGTAACCTCTACTGGAGCAAAGTCGGTATGATGTATCCATCATGTCTGTCCGACTAGTAGATTGGTAGCATTATTGTTTTGTACAGGTCCTTGTGACCTTGCAAGAGTCTTGCTGAATGGTTTCACATTGGAGTCTTTAGTGTGACATGTTTCGTTCAGTATGACCTCTTACCGTGTGGAGATCTTTGGCCGACAGGCCATTCTATCGCTTATCGTTGAGACCCTTGGCTGAAAGGCTTCACTCGGGAAGATGTCTAGGTGATGTGTTAAAGTCTCACCGATAGTATGTTTTGTATTGAAGTCTTCGGGATAACTAAAGGGTTCTCGCTATGATGTCCCAGTGAATAGTTAAAGTCTCGCTGACTGCTTGGTGCTTCGGTGTAACACATGGAAGCTCGATCTAGAACATCTTGGTGATAACAATAACTCTTGGTGACATTGATATGAAGCTTTTGGGCATCGAGGAGATGCTTCTTGTGTCTCACCGACATGTCGATACAATGTGGGCTCTATTGACCGTTTGACCGTCCTATGTGGAGTCTCATGGACCAATAGGAGAATCTGAATCTAAATAGTTGGGAGATTGTTCGTTGTGACGATTATGTGAGGAAGCTCAATGGACATGGAACAATATGGTTATACTTTGTGATTGCAGATTGTGATCGGTTGGTTGCATCGACGAATTGCTGTGTGGTTGTATGATCAATAAATGAATTATATTATGTGTAGACTGTAACTTGAAGGTTCTTGTACAAGATTTATCATGGTGAATGTTGTTGTAATATGACATCAGAAAGATAAGTCTGATATTTGTATGTAATGTCTATTATTGTAATACAAAGTGATTTCTCTTGGTGTGGTGGTTTTTTCTCCCGTAATGGTTTTCCCACGTATATATGGTGTTCATGTGTGATTGTCAAATACTCTGTTTATGCTATGTACTTCATAGTGTATCTTAATTAGACTGTAATTGTAAAATTTTAAAAGTGTATCTGCATTCTTCCCTGAGGTATTGACGTTAGGAGAATTGTTTTCGGATATGATTTTCCTTACACATATCTCGTACAAAGTGGTACTGTATATCTATATGTTTCGTCCTGGCATGGAAAGTAGGATTCTTTGCCAGACAAATTGCACTCTGACTATCACAAAAAATAGTTATTTGCTTTGCATCAAAACCAATGTTAGAAAATCAATGTTTTAACCAAAATGCTTCTTTACAAGCATGTGTAGCTACCATGTATTCAGCCTCTATAGTGGACAAAGCGACTACAGCCTGTCGCTTACTCATCCAACTCACTGCACCACCATTCAACATGAAAGTATATCCACTGGTGGACCTCTTGCTGTCAATGTCCCCTGCCCAATCATAATCCACATAGCCTCGAATAATGAGAGTCCTCTATGATTCAACCAAGTTCCCATGGTAACACAAAGCAAAATATGAAGTGCCCTTCAAATATTTGAAAACTCTCTTTATAGCATCCCAATGTGTCCTTCTAGGATTAGCCATAAATCGACTAAGAACTCCCACTGCTTGGGCAATGTCTGGCCTTGTACAAACCATTGCATACATAAGACTACCAACCGCATTAGCATAGGGTACGCTGGTCATGTCCTCCATCTTAGTAGGATATTTTGGACAGTCTTCAAAAAATAGCTTCATTCCCTGTAAGACTAGAACAACTAACTACTTGCAATCATTCATGCAAAATCTCTCTAGAATAGTTTTGATATACTTACTCTGATTGAGCCAAAATTTTCTACTATTCCTTTCCCTGGTCATCTCTATCCCCAGAATATATCTTGTTGCACCAAGATATTTCATTTCGAACTTAGTAGACAACTGAGACCTAAGATCAGAAATCATTAGCTTACTATTGCCTATGAACAACATGTCATCAACATAGAGAGTAATAATAAGAACTTGATCACTTTCAACTTTATAATAAACACAATGATCATATTTTGATCTCATAAATCCCAAAGACAATACAAAAGTATCAAATTTCTGGTACCACATTCTAGGTGACTTCTTTAACCCATACAGAGACTTTTTTAACTTGCAGACCAGATTCTCTTTACCTTTTCCAACAAAGTGCTCAGGCTGGGACATATAGATTTCTTCTTCAAGATCACCATGAAGAAATGTTGTCTTCACATCCATCTATTCGACCTCTAAGTCATACGTTGCTGCAAGTGACAAAAGAAATCTGATAGACGTCAGCTTAGCTACAGGAGAAAAAATATCCCCATAATCAATTCCCTCTACTTGGGAATAACCCTTCGCAACCAATCTTGCCTTATATTTTTTCACACTGCCATCTAGACCAATCTTCTTTTTAAATAACCATTTGCAGCCAACAACTTTTCTGCCTTTAGGCAAGGGAACCAAACTCCAAGTTTCATTCTTTTCTAATGATGCCATTTCTTCATTCATG
>VDFB02335587.1:0-44014 GCA_007258455.2 Sequoia sempervirens
ATTAAATAATATTTATCATGCAATTTGCAAAAGGCGCCAACTTTAGAAATTCGCCATTTTAATGCTTAAATATGCAAAATAAATATTAAATATTATTTAACTTCAGTTGACAAAACGAATCAAGCTTTAGGTTTCACCGGCTATCTTCACTGATTCCGAAAAGTCATTACTTGGCCTCATAGGCGTCCATTTGCTCAAGATATGACACTTTTTATTAACTTCCTACTTTGTAGCTGACTACAAAGTTACAACTGGCCATCTTCGTCACTGATTTCTGGGTGATCGGATGATGCTGAGACTGAACTGGTGTATTCATTGCGAAGCCTGCAGAGCAAGGAAGAAATGTCTGCTGGGAGTCGTCACTGCAAAATCCATCATTTAATACCTCAAAGAATTAGGTATCCTTGATTAAATTGACTTTCAGGAACCAGACTTAACCATTTCCCCAAACTGTCATCTGACGCTTCAAACGACTGCCGACGACGAACGGTGAACCCTGCTGACAGGAAACCACGCACACTACATAACTAGAGGTATTTTGCATCCAATGAATATATGCAAGGTATCTGAAAAGTACATTAAGGACCCTTAAAGTAAAAGCGCCCCTGGCTTGAGAAGGCATGAACATCATTTTGACGAAACTGCAACTCTCAACCAGATACCCTACTTTGACTTCTGATATCTGGAGCTGGGATGACCCGATTCGAGCACTGTCTGTCTCGAGGCGTAGCCAGAAGGACATACGAGAGACATTTCTAGAGGCGACGAAGCAAGAAAACTGCTTCTAAAACCTCAAATAGAAGGGCGCCTTTCCCAAGATGGAATAGACGACCAGACTTAGCCATTTTCTGAGTTGTCTTCGTTTTATAGTGTTTCCTTAAAGACCTCGCACGTACGAGCGTTTGCCAAATCCCGAAGGCTGACGACTGGGCTCGTTGGATAGCTGGAGTAACTACGCTCAAATCTCGTGAAGACTTCGAACGTGAACACCCTCATCTGACAGGCCTAAAAGCTAGGTGCCTCTGGCCTATAGAAATACAATGAAATTGATATGCCAGTCCGCCCGTGAAATTACGTGCCTGGTTGAATCTCTGCCACAATCTCTCATAATGTTGGATTAACAGGCAACTTGGTGCGTTGCGAAACTGGACTAGAGTAGCACTGATGTCAGGAAGACATCATCTGCAAATTTTGCCATCTTAAGGGTCATCTTGAAGGGCGCCCCTGAGCTACAGGGGCGCAATTACACCATCTGAGGAAGTTTTGTGATGTGAGCTCACTTCATAAGCTCATCTTCTGACGTCGACTGTCGGAGCTCTGGGACTCAGATGACTAGGTTTGATAGCTCGTTGGACAGGAAAACTAGTCATGAAGAGATTGACTGCATCAACCATCAAGAAAACCAAGATCTAACTCTCCTTTAAAGAATGCGCCCTTGAGCTACAGGGGCGCAAAAGCTGTAAAACAACAAGCTTCTGCAGACTGCAACCTTTGGAATCTTCAACTTCCGTCGCTAGTTACCGGAGTTACTAGTCTTGGATAGCCTCGCAGGATAGCTCGTCGGATAGGCAGACTAATTCTAAAGAGATTGACTGTATGCTTGAGCATTTATCACAAAATTTAGACCTTCAAATAGAAGGGCGACCCTGGGCTACAGGGGCGCAATTTTGCTTTTCCTTGAGAAATCTTCAAGAATTGACCATTGAAATCATTATTTTGGCCACTGAAATGACCATTCAAAAGTATAATTGTCGCTGTGAAACGCTCCTCCACCATGAAATGCTTTGTTTTGAGTCTCATTCAGGTTCTGATCAATGAAACTGCCTTTGACTAACAAAACATTAACAAAACTCCATGCTTGATATTGCCCAAAAACTGTATTAATCATCATTTTAACAAGGTTTAGACCATTTTATGCAAAATGCCTTGATGAAGCAAAAAATTTGGTTTGGGTACAACACTATGATGCCACTTGAGTCTCTTTTCCTGGCTCTCCAAATCTTACTGTGAAGATTGAGAATCACTCTTTTCTCCACCAAATTTTCCCTTGGGATTTGACCCATTTGATGTTTCTTGCTTGATTTCAACACCAAAACTTGTTCCTAAATTAGAAGCAGCTCTCCAAACACTAACATGTGTAGAATTACCATTAACTAAAAAGAATGGTATTTTCTCATCTAAAACAGCAGTTCTATTAACCACAAATTTGTACATAGAGACATCTAGCAATCTATATGCTTTAGATTGCTCATTGTAGGCAACAAACATATATAGTTTGTTGTTGTTTCTAAATTACTTCTCTTTTCCTTAGCAGTACGTGCAAAAGCAAATGTCATATCCCCCCCCCCAAGATTGAAATAAAATGATAACTATCATACTTTAGTATTAAAATACAAAATAATTAAAAAAAAATACAAATGAAGTAAATATCAAAATATTGATATTAGTAATTGTCATTATTATAATTATAATTATCAAGATAATAATTATAATTATAAATATAATATTTGATAATATGAAATATATATTAAATATCATACAAAAGAGGTAAAATAATATTAATATGATACCAGTGTTCCACGGGGTTTTGGGGACGGGGACGGGGGGACGGGGGGGACGTGTTTCGGGGACGTGAGGATGAGGGGTCTAAGTTTGGGGACGGTGGGGGGACGGCGGTGGGGGGGCGGCAGGGTGCTGAAATACATATAGTACTTGAAAAAATAGTTATAAAAAGATGTATAAGTATAAGAATTATAGATCTTGGAGACAACTAGGAATCCCCTAGACGTCTTGAGGACACCCCAGCATCCTCGATGTCCTAGTGGCGTCTTGGAGATAGCGACACTAGTGGTGGGGTGGTGGCGTTGGTGGTGGGTTGGTAGGGGGATGTCCCCCCCAAGTCCCCAAGTCTCCGAGACGTCCCCCTCTAGGAAACGCGGGTTTTTTTGGGGGGGACGCGTCCCCGTGGAACACTGTATGATACATATTTTAATAAGATATGTTATCAGCAAATAAAGTCTTTTATTTTATCTATAAAAGACAAATTTACCTTGTCTTATTCTAAGACTCAGCAGCGATAAGCATGAATCTTAAACAAGGGGTGCGATGGGAATAAATGAGGTGCAATGTTTGAAAGTTAAGGCAGCGATAAATTAATACAAGCAGCGATTATTCAAAAAGACACGTCTCTCTAAACTTGGGGATATAATAATAAAAGAAATAAGGGAGTAATAGGGAACATATATATGGGTAAAAATGAGTAGGCTGAAAAGGGGGGAGAAGAACCGAATAAAATGGAGGAGAGACAATTCACTATCGTGGCTGGAGAAAGGATTCGTTGCTGTGGAGCATGGGCTGTAGGAAGTAAGTCTGTTGCAGCAGTATAAATTAATTATATATATGTATGGTAATTACTTATATGAGATGAGGTAATTACTTATATATAGAAATAGATTAGTTTTAAATGAGTAAAGATATACATATATATATTTCTAAGTAGAAAGAAGAATAGGTTGGGTGAGAAGATAGAAGGGAATATGATACTATATATGTAATCAGATATCTGTAAGTAATATATGATAATATATATGATCAATGATATATAAAGTGATATATAATAGTTATATATATATTATATATATATATAGTAATATATGTGATATATAAAGTAATCTATATGGAATGAATATATGAATATATATATATGAAAGGTTATCTCGATATATATTGATATATAAAATATATATGATGATATGTTGATATATGAGATATTCTATAAGATTGGTATAATGTTATCTCATATTCATATATACTTCCCACAAGGAATAAATATTCACATTCCGTATAAGGAACAAATCATTACATATATATATAATGAATAACGATTAAAGTATATACATGAAATGATGATTATAGTTTATATATAATGCAATAATAATGCTTACAACAATTATTGAGAGTTGTAAGTAATGATGACTCTTCATTCACTGTAATGACAATTGGTATAATAGAATTCCACCTATGGGATATTGGAAGATGCTTAATATCTAACCTAGAGTACTTTGATATGTATTATAAAAGAATCATCGATGAAGAACAAGAAAGCACGCAAGAGTCTACAGAACCATCTTGAATCTATCGAATAGGGAGAAACAAGCAGAGGTAAGTATCCTCAACCGAATGACATAACCTTGAGGTTTTTAAAATCGAATTCCAGTCCTATGACAATGGGTTACAATGTAACGCCTAAATCCAACCCTATCAGAATCAATATCAATGTATGTGTAAATCTGTGATGATTTGTAGATTTGACTAGATACATTATGATAGGTGAATGCATAGAGAACTTAACGAATAATATTTGTCAATACCACAATAATGTTGCTTACAACAATTATTGTGCTTCCTTGAGCTTTTATGACTTTACCTTGAAGAATAGGCTTCGGGCTCAAGCTCCCATTCGCTAGTGCTCAATAAGGACAGTGCGTTTGTGGAGGGAAAAGCGGGTAAATCGCCCATTGATGGACGGTCCCAAGACGGGTGGAACACCTTGAGGGATTCCACTTTGAGATGCGTTCACGCGCCCTTTAGCACAGTATGCCATCCCATGAGGCTAGGAAAGAGGAGACAAGGCAAAGTTCTATTCTCAAGAGTAATAAGTCATATTAGTACATGATGTGTGTAGGTCCTCAAGGCAAATTGCATGTGCAAATTAGGTGTTGGTAAATAAATCTCTTGATTTTAACTTGTGCATTTTATGTCTCTAATAAGGGGACATTACAGCAAACATAATGGAAACTCAGAAATCACTTGTAGAATTGCCTAACCATGCTTCCTTGGGAGTGGCATTCTACACAACCTTACAAGGACTTTTGCTAAGGATGTAGACCATTGTATTTACATCTTTGTCCAATACCTATATGGCACATTCCAACTGTGTATCATGCACCTCGCCATCTCCATACTTGTCCTATTCCTCCTTTCCCCAACTTGATTTTGTTGTGGAGTGTACAAAGCAGTATACTACTGGTTTAAACCTTCTTGCAAAATTTCTTGAACTGATTGGAGATGGACTTGCCTCCATTATTTGATCTAAGTTCCTTGACCTGTTTACTTGTCTATTTTTCAACCAAATTTTCCCATGCCACAAAGTCACAAAAATGCTGACTTATTTTTTAGAAAATAAACCCGCATTTATAGAATAGTCATCAACAAGTAACAAAAATACTTGGCACCAAACACTATAGGTGTCTTCATAGGACCATGCAAATCAACATGTACCAAGTCCAAAATCCCTTTGACTCTCCATGCCTTATCAAGATCAAAAGAATGTCAACTTTGTTTACCCATCTAACACCCTCGTACACATATTCTGACTTTCCTAGATGGATGTAAGTCCATCCACCATATTAGTCTTACTAAGCATAGACAAATACTGATAATTCAAGTGACCATACCTTTCATGCCAAAGTTTATTTGTACTCTCAACCACTACTAGTGCATTTTCCTTTGTTGTTTTGGGATCAACCAACTTATACAACCTCTTTTCACCAATTCCAACAGTAATCACTTTGTTATCTTGAAGAGCAGTCACCATACATTTGTTTCCTTGAAACTTTACACAAAGATTGCATCTGATAAAAGTACAAGTATCAAGAGCTCTGCAAAACAACTCTTGAAAATTCTCTCTTTAAGTCGCAGTTACAGGTGGAGGCCTCTACTGGAGCAAGCCTTTTGCAATCAAATTAAACATACCATAGCAAGTGATTGTTGATGTTCATAGCAGCATCAGGTGTATCCTTCCAGCTGATCTCCTTACATGTTAAATTAAATTATAGCCGATGGCTATTTAATTTATGAAGTCAGCGATTGGATGAAGAGGCACGTCCATGTTAAGGCCAACATCTATTTTATGAAGAGGCACGATTTGTATCAAATAATATTTAATTATTGAGAAGGCCGACATCTCCCTTGGACGCGATTTTCAAGAGACATACTCCTTCATTGGGATGCGATTTAATGAAGGGATGTATTCTTCTATGGTGGCCGACTTGTTTTGAAGGGTCACATCCTCTCCCTATCACATTGTATATATGCTCGATGATCATTCATTGTTCATCATTTAGTTTCATCCATACGCATTGTAGTTTGATTATTCTCAAGTGCGAATTAAGAAGAGGAAGAGCAGATCGGTATTCTGTAGAAGAGCAGATTGAAGACTGAGTTATAATCTGCAAGTTACATCTGTTTGTATCTGTGTTGCATCAGATTGTTGTGCTTATATTTGGCCTTTATATCAGCCCTTGTAAAGGAGACAATTTGTGTTGACATTTCAATATATAAGTGATATATTGTAGTTGGGTTTTTCTCCCTCAAGTGGAGGGTTTTCCCAAGGTATCTGCTGTGTTATTGTGTCTGATTTTGAATTAATTTTCTGTGCACTAATCTGATCATAAAATCTAACATGGTATCAGAGCAGGTTTGAAGAAGATCTTGATTAGATTTAGTATTGCAGCGATACTCCTTATTCTCTTTCTCATTGTTGATCACTTCCACCTCTTCGTCAAGATGGTGAACAATCTCAAGATTGAGGACAGACTTGAGGGAGCATCAAATTTCACATCTTGGAGATTCAGAATTATGCTCACCTTGGAGGAAAATGAATTGGCAGAGTTCGTGGAGAGCAATGTCCCCGAGCCTACGGATGAGGAAGAGAAGTTTCAATGGAAAAAGAAAAATATTAAGGCGAAGAAGATGTTAGTTGATTCCGTGAAGGATCATATTGTTCCTATCGTCTCCAAGTTGAAGACGGCAAGAGAGATGTTTAAAACTTTGGAGGACATGTACGAAATCAACAACACAAGCCGGGCACTTGCACTGAAGCAACAACTCCATCATGTTAAGATGGCGAAAGGAGAATCTGTTATTGCTGACTTCATGAAGATTTCCGAATTGAGAGATCAGCTCTCTACTATTGGTCATGTTGTTGGTGACAAGGACTTGACCATGCTTGCCCTTAATGGTCTTCCTTCATCTTGGGAGTCTTACATTCAAGGAATCAACGCAAGATCAAAACTTCCCAAGTTTGATCGTTTAAGGGCAGATTGCATTCAAGAGGAGTCTAGGTTGGCTGCTAGAGGTATTGGTCAAAGCTCTACGAATGAAGACATTCATGTTCTCGCCACTCAATCCTTGAAGAAGAAAGGGAAAGATGGGAAGAAAGGATATTTCAAGAGGAATAGAGATAAAGGAGCTAATGGTGCTCCCGCATTCAAGAAGAAGAGGGATCTCTCTCGTGTTCAATGTTTTAGATGTGACAAGTATGGTCACTATGCAAAGGATTGTCCATCCAGGCCTAAGCAGCAGGCTTCCATTGCAAATGTTGGTGAGATCTCTCCGCAAAAGGATTCAGATAGTTTCCTATTCTATTTAGCTCTTTCAAGCAGTGTGCCTACCGACAACAACACTTGGTTGATTGATAGTGGTGCCTCCCGCCACATCACCGGATTTAGAGAGCATCTAATTGATTTGGTGGAGAGAGATTCTAGTGTTCAAGTAACCATTGGAGATGATGCTAGTTATTCTATGAAAGGAGTTGGGACCTCCTCTCTCCACTTGGATTCTGACATTACCTTGCAGTTGAGTGATGTCCTATTTGTTCTGGGCATCAAGCGGAATCTTGTCTCTATCTCAGCATTGGAAGACAAGGGGTACCAGGCTGCATTTTCAAAAGGGAAAGTTCTTGCATGACCAAAGAACTCAAGTATCAAGACTGCTCGCGTGATCGGAGTTCGACAAGAGTGCCTCTATAGACTTTGCACTCGCCCACTTTAGGCTCTATTGCATGATTCTTCAAGTTCGTGTGAACTTTGGCATCGAAGATTGGCTCACCTTCACTTTCGAGCACTACCTACCATGGAGAGAATGGTCATGGGTCTTCCGAAATTCAACCAAGAGCATGAAGGTACTTGCAAAGGCTGCGCTTTGGGTAAGAATACAAAAGGTCCATTTCATAGTAGTGAAAGTAGATCCAAATGTATTCTAGATATTATTCATTCTAATTTATGTGGTCCAATGTTTGTTGCCTCTTCGAGTGGTTTCTTGTATTACATTATTTTTATTGATGACTACTCTAGAAAGACTTGGATTTATTTCTTGAAATCTAAAGAATCTAAGGAGGTATTAGAAAGGTTCAAAGAATTCAAAGCTCAGGTGGAGAACTTGTCCGGGAAGAAGATCAAGGTTTTGAGATCCGATAACGGAGGAGAGTACACTTCCGGCAACTTCCGTAACTTTTGCATTGGAGTTGGGATTAAGAGGGAGGTCAGTGTTCCTTATAATCCTCAACAGAACGGTGTTGCTAAAAGGAAGAACAAATCTATTGTGGAAGCAGCCAAAGCCATGATTCATGACCAAGATTTGCAAACCTTCCTTTGGGCGAAAACATCTAGGACAGCAATCTATGTTCAGAATAGAAGTCCTCATCGCATTCTGGAGAACATGACTCCCGAAGAAGCATTCATAGGGGTGAAGCCGGAAGTAAGTCATTTGAGGATTTTTGGCTGTCCTGTATATGTTCATGTGCCTAAGGACTAAAGGACAAAGTTGGAACCTTTTTGCCAAGAAGGGGATATTTGTAGGTTACAGTGAGTCATCAAAAGCCTACAGAATCTACATCCCAAGTCAGAAGTTGATTGAGACCAGTAGAGATGTCACATTTGAGGAGGATGTTGCATTCAGAAGATCCAAGGGCACTCACATGGAGGTAGATAATGAAGAGTCTCCTCAGGATATGGAAGTTGACCATACTCTGAGATTCAGAGGAGGCTCCTGAACCTAAAGAAGATGATGATCCAGTCGAGCCCTTGGAACCTACTGATGGGCCTACAGATATTGTGATTGGTAGAAAAAGACCTCTTTGGGCTAGGCAAACAATGCAGGAGGCAGAAACGTTTGCAACACCAAGAGGAACTTTCAGAGAAAGTAAGAGACCTCACAAGTTTTCCAGTTATGTAGCCTTGATGAGTCAGATTATTGAGTCTGAGCCTTCCAGTGTTGAGGAAGCTTCTAGTCAACAAGTTTGGAGAGATGCTATGTCTGAGGAGTATCAATCCATTCTTAAGAATGATGTTTGGGACATCGTACCTAGACCCGAAGGCAAATCTGTGGTATCTTCTAAATGGCTCTTCAAGATCAAGCATGCGGCTAATGGGAGCATTGTGAAGTACAAGGCTAGATTCGTGGCTAGAGGGTTTTCACAAAAAGAGGGAGTTGACTATGAAGAAACATTCGCTCCTGATGCTCGTTATACTTCTGTCAGGACAATCATTGCTATTGTTGCATCTAGAGGATGGAAGATTCACCAAATGGACGTGAAGACAGCATTTATGAATGGTGCAATCGAGGAAGAAGTATATATCGAGCAACCTAATGGCTTTGAGGTACATGGGAAGGAGTCTCATGTTTGCAGTGAAGAAGGGGTTTGTATGGCCTTAAGCAGGCTCCTCGTGCATGGTATGAAAGAATTGATCGTTACTTGTCAAGCCTGGGCTTCTCCAAGAACGATGTTGATTCTAACCTATATTTCAAGGTAATTGATGGTGAAGCATTGATTTTGGTTTTGTATGTTGATGATTTGATTCTTACTGGAAGATCACCTCATTCTCAAATGCAAGAAGGAGTTAGCTTCTGAATTTGAAATGAAGGATCTTGGTCTCATGCATTACTTCTTGGCTTAGAAGTATGGCAGAAGCCAGATGAGATGATTCTAAGTCAAGGGAAGTACACTATTGATATTTTGAAGAGATTTGGTATGATGGATTGCAAATCCATGTCTACGCCTATGGAGACCAACTTGCATAAGTTGAAAGAGGCTACAACTAGTTCAAATCTGGTGGATTCCATGTACGGCAATTGATTGATTGTTGATGTATCTAGTCAATACTTGACCAGATATTTGTTATGCAATGAGTGCACTTAGTCAGTCATGTGTGAACCAAGGAAAATACATCTAGTTGCAGTGAAGCATAACCTGCATTACTTGGCACAATTGGATATGGCTTGAGATATTCTTTAGGTGTGAAATTGAGAGCTGCATTATAGATTCTGATTCAGGGGTTTGTTATTGATCATAAGAGCACCTCTGATGTTGTTTTAGTTTGGGGTCCGATATCCTGGTGCAACAGGAAGCAGTCTTCTATGGCACTAAGTACAGCAAAGGCCGAGTATATTGCAGCTAGTGTGGCAGCTCGAGAAGCAATGGCTTCAGAAGCTCCTTGCAGGATTGTTTGGACAATCAATGGAGCGAACTATCATTCATTGTGATAACCAGAGCTGTGTGAAGCTTTTTGTCAACCCTATGTTTCATGATAGAACTAAGCATGTTGAGATCAAATACCACTATATCAGAGATATGGTTTTGAGGAAGGCGATCCAATTGAGGTATATCAGCACTAACGAGCAGACAGCAGACATTCTCACCAAGCCTCTCTCTAGGATAAAGTTTGTGTACTTTCGAGACAGGCTTGGTATGGTGGAGAATCAAGCCCTAGCTGAGAAGGAGTCTCAGTATCAGTGATCCTCTTTAATG
The DNA here is from genome assembly GCA_007258455.2 of Sequoia sempervirens. Taxonomy (NCBI): domain Eukaryota; kingdom Viridiplantae; phylum Streptophyta; class Pinopsida; order Cupressales; family Cupressaceae; genus Sequoia; species Sequoia sempervirens. The sequence continues at coordinate 10,589 of VDFB02335587.1, forward strand.
CACTTCTCTTTGAGAGAGATTTGAGGTGCAAGCCCTTGTTAATGCATTTCTCTTTGAGATTTGAGGTGAAAGCCCTTGTTTCCACCCTCTGGGAGAGCCATGGTGGATGTCGTGTGTATGACTCCATGGCAGCATCACGTGAGAGAGTATGTGATGATTTTCTTGTACTTGTGTTTTCACCCTCTTGGAGAGCCATGGTGAAACATCACGATGAGGTGACAACATCACGTTAAGTGATGAGCACTTGTACATACCATACATGGGTGTAGCCATGATGGTTGATATCACGATGAGGTGATATCTTTCTTTTCCATACATGGGTGTAGCCATGATGGTTGATATCACGATGAGGTGATATCTTTCCTTTCCACATATGGGTGTAGCCGTTGTGGTTGACATCACGATGAGGTGATATGTCTTGTGCAGCTGGAAGTATCCTCCCTAGTTGAGAGGGAGTGTTGATGTTCATAGCAGCGTCAAGTGTATCCTTCCAGCCAATCTCCTTACATGTTAAATTAAATTATAGCCGATGGCTATTTAATTTATGAAGTCAGCGATTGGATGAAGAGGCACGTCCATGTTAAGGCCGACATCTATTTTCTGAAGAGGCACGATTTGTATCAAATAATATTTAACTATTGAGAAGGCCAACATCTCCCTTGGACGTGATTTTCAAGAGACATACTCCATTGGGGCGCAATTTAATGAAGGGATGTATTCTTCTATGGTGGCCGACTTGTTTTGAAGGGTCACGTCCTCTCCCTATCATATTGTATATATGCTCGATGATCATTCATTGTTCATCATTCAATTTCATCCATATGCATTGTAGTTTGATTATTCTCAAGTGCGAATTAAGAAGAGGAAGAGCAGATCGGTATTCTGTAGAAGAGCAGATTGAAGACTGAGTTATAATCTGCAAGTTACATCTGTTTGTATCTGTGTTGCATCAGATTGTTGTGCTTATATTTGGCCTTTATATCAGCCCTTGTAAAGGAGACAATTTGTGTTGACATTTCAATATATAAGTGATATATTGTAGCTGGGCTTTTCTCCCTCAAGTGGAGGGTTTTCCCAGGGTATCTGCTGTGTTATTGTGTCTGATTTTGAATTAATTTTCTGTGCACTAATCTGATCATAAAATCTAACAGTGATGGCTAGCCAAGGATCCTAAAGTTTGATGTCAGAGGCATTGCCAAGGTAAATGGACTGCATGGACATCTCTCAAGCACAAAGGTCTGGGGATGGCTTGTGATTCATCAAGGATTAGTTGTTTTAAAAAGTTTGGGAAATACGAGCACCGCAGACTCTTCCTATTTCTTATTACAATTTATAACACCTTTTGGAGATGCTAAACAGCTGAGTCATTTTGGTGTTAGCTTTAGCCTGAATTTCAATTTCTTTTTATCTTTCTTTTATCTTGGCAACGCGCTCTGTTAGGAGACTCTTTAATGAGTAGGTGCAGCACCAAAAGTGTTTATAGGCCAGTTATACCATTTTTCTCCTGAAAGCAAAGTGTTTAAACATGCAAAGAACACCACCGGTTGATGTGGATTGAACAATATTCATGATGTCAACTTTTGGAGAAACACTCATAAATGCTTTGCACTTATTTGTCATTGAAATCCCAATCTATTTGATGCAGCATAGGTTCTTTTCTGTGCATCTCTTTCAAGATAATTTGGAAACAATATTAGTATGCATCACTTATTGTTTCCAAGTGTATATATTGTTATCAGGTATTACAGACAATCATTTTGCTAGTGCTTATTCTTATTCATTTTATAAGCAACCATTGAATAAGCTCTTCATGCTCATGAGTATTTTCAGTTTGATATTTGCACAGAGCAACTAAAATTTACATTTTTTTTAAATCATAATGTCCGTTGTCTCTTATGACTGCATATTTTGGAAATTGGGCATATGAAACTAAAGTGCAGTCCAAGAGCAAGGGCCCTCAGTATGGTTTTCTTTAACTAGACGAAACCAAATTATATTACAGACAATTATTTTGGTAGTATTTTTTCTTATTCATTTTATAAGCAACCATTGAACAAGCTCTTCATGCTCATTAGTATTTTCAGTTTGATATTTGCATAGAGCAACTAAAATTTGCATTTTTTTAAATCAGAATATTTGACATCTCTTATGACAGCATATTTTGTAAGTTGAGTATATGAAACTAAAGTGCAGTCCAAGAACAAAGGCCTTCAGCATGGTTTCCTTTTACTAGACAAAACCAAATTACATTCATTCTTGGATAAAACATTAAGCATAACTAGCACAGAATGAGTGAATGATTGCCTCCTCATTTGAACATGAAACTAAGTCATCTAATTAAAACAAAAAGCTAATTATTAAACAAACCGGACAAGAGAAATGAAAAAGAATTTGTTTTTGAAGACATATTTACCCTGTCAGCAAAAAGGTTCTCCTTTTGAGGGGTTCTGAAGAGTGCTAGTTGAAATTCTTCCTGTCAAGACAAAATTTGCTTGCTATTCATAATTATTGAGGTATCAACAAAAGATTTGCTAATTGCATCCATACCATTCTCTTGTAGAAAAGCATCAACAACCATATTCACAAAGCCTTTTTCAAGGAAATCCTCAATTTCTAGAATTAAAACAAAGATTACAAGTTCAATCTTCAACATAATTGCAACTATTCCATACCTTGTGAATCAACCCATCATCAATGATAGAACTACTTATTTTCTTGAATAGTTCATATAAGGCCTGAACTTCACTCACACTAACTGCATGAAAAATTAGCAAATCAAATTATATTCAAACAAGCAATGCAAGAAACATTCATATTCACTTGACATCCAAAACCAAGAAGAGGACATCAAGAGGTCCAAAAAACTTATTCAATGAGCCCTTCCAAGTCATAAAATGGCATTAAGTTTAAAAATACAATGAAGAATCAACACTAACCATGCTTTAAAGAAACAATAACATGTAAAGATAAAAGATTATTTGTAATAAATTAATATTAAATCAATACAGATTTCCATCTGGAACAGATGGAATGCAGTACAATAAATGTCTTAATTTATATGTGTGTGTTGAAATTTTAAAAACATGGTAGACCAACCTATCAAAGGTCAAAGAGACCCAAGCCATAAATATCAGGTATGAATTATACCACCAACATTGCACCAATCTCAGTTTGAATTGGTGAACACATTGAGACACATAAGCTAGAAAACAGACATATAAAACAAGGCACACTTATCTGTGCATAAATTTGATAGTTGCTAAGTTTTAATGGATAATAATCAACTCAATAAACTAAGATTTGAGCTAGATCAGCATGCCATTGACAATTGACTGAGATTTCTACTAGAATGATATTTGTGTTGCTGAAGCTTCCATTTGTGAATCCTTGCGTTTTATCATACACCCGGTTTGTATTTTCAACTGAAAAGCCTTCAGATGCTATGGAAAAGAAGGAATTGAAAAAATTACCAGAAATGGATAAGGGGCCTCCCTGACATCAAACAAATGCATACATTGACATTCAATTCCATTGCATTGGAGGTATCAATGCAGATGCACCCCCGGCCAATCCTGCTTTAACCAAATAAAATTATAAACTCAATCAATGAGTGAAACTTAAACTGGAAAAGATGCTGGTTCAAGGTCATTAGTCTGGTCAACAAGCTATTGATTTGTAAATGGATGAAGGGGAGTTGGACACCATGCTATGAACTATGCCTCTCAATATAAGTCTACCACATGTGGGTACATATCTGAATGAGATGCTGCTTTCACTCAAGAGGAGAAGATAACATTTCAATAGGTCAATGCTTTTACAACATACACCTATCAGGATGTCGAAATCTAGGAGAGTGCAATTGATGTTGAGATCTGGAAAAAGCTGATCACCTTAAAGGTAGGGGTGGGGCTTGTCGAGGCCATAAAGACAATCAACTCAACCAACATAATCCAATCTGGGACTGAACAAGGATATTCTTGAGATGTTTGTTACCACCTTAACCCAAGTATTGTTGCAGCAAAGCTCAGAGACAAGCCAACAGAGTAAGGGTAGGCAGTTTGGTTCAGACTCTCATCACTTGTTCCCTAGCAGAAAGAAATGTCAAAACTCTGTGACAGGGGGCAACATTTTGTGTCAAATTGTGCAACGAAACTAATATCCAATGCCCTCTACATTCAGCTATCATGAAACTTTGTATGGGATTCACACCAAATACAACCTGACAAACCCACAAGGGACCCAGGGTGCTCAGGCTGGACCTTGGGCAAACCCAAGGCTGTCCTGGACCTAAATCAGACCCCGAACCAAATTTATAGCCGAACCCAATAACATAGAAGAAAACAATAAAACCAAAGGAAAGTGGCTTTATGGATTAAAGTTGATGTATGCAAGGAATAGTATTGAACCAGTGCAGGTGGACAAGAAAGATCAAGTGTGAATTGCTGAAAAACTTATAATTAGATTTAGATTAAAGATGAAGAAACCGTAAGTATGATTATGATAAAACTTAAGAATGATCAGCAACTGGTTGTCATTTGACTTGATGCAGAAGGAAAATAAAGAATACTCAAGAGAAATTGAACTCAACATTAAACAACTAACAAGTGAGAATTCAGAATTGCCACCGGCATGTTTGATGTGGTAAGAAAATGCAATCTTGATCCGCAGGAGCAAGGATTTTGCTGTGGAATGGAGATTATTTAATGTCAAAATTTGAAAATGAGGTTGGGAAAGAAACAAAAAGCATAGCAGAAGTTTCCAAGCTTATTGTGAGATTGAAACAAAAAATCTTATACTGAAAACATGAATTGTCTTGGAGATGATTGATGAACTGTTAAAATGAGACAGGACAATTCAGAATCCTCCAATTCAGAAAAAAAAAGAGTTAAAAGGAAATTTTGATTCATGATAAACTTGATAGAATACAAGTTTTTCAGGTGAGGAAATGTTAGAATAGAGATATAGATAAGCTAGTGAGTAAAGAAGCCAACCTCAGGGATGAAAGTTTGAAACTTTAACAAGTTAGGATGGTAGAGCATAGAAAAGTCAAGATTTAGAACACCCAGAAACTCGGAGTGTCTGCAGTTAGAATATAGGAATTATACAAAAGGAGACTTGGAGTGTCTTCTTATCCCAAGAAAGGTAATCCTTCCATCTTTAAATATCAGTTAAGAGAGAGCTAACCACATTCCTTCAGAATTTCTAAGTGGTAACTATCTGCTGAGGTGAATGTCTTCTAATGCTGCTGCAGGTTTCAAAGAAGGTCTGTTTTAACAATTTTCGAAGCTTGAAGACTCAAGAATTCTGGAAGTAATTTGAAATAGTAAGAGAGAATAAAGTTAGATTAAAAAGACAGCAAAGCTGCTGAAGAAAAGATGTACAGAAGAGAGTACTTGATGAAGACTGTGTGAGAGGTAAGAATGCTCCAACTCAAAGAACACACCAATCCAAATTTCTGTTTTAGGCCCCTGAAAAGATCAAAGTTCACCGATCTGTGTAATAAAAGCATGCACATGATAATCAAAATTGGAGAGGTATAGAAAACTATCAAAAGAGGAGAATTCCTCAGATTTTTATGTCCTACAAGTCCCAAGATGAAGAAAACAATGACTGAATTGGTAGCATTTACAACGGTTCTTCTTTTCTCTGATTTTTTTAAGTACTTTGTAGCATCAGTTTCTTAACTTTTGAACCTCCAAGTTGGAGGAGAAATTCCATTGAGAAGTAAAACACAACATATAAATGCACTGATAAATACAGAACAGAAACAATAAATAATAAACAAGAACAGATAGAAGTATACTCACAGTTTGTTTCTGCCGCAAGCAGAACAGGATCTTCATATCCAGGTGGCTGCTCAACTGTCTTGGAACCAGCACAGCCCATAACAAAATCTATTGCATTATACAATCGCACTGAATGTCAGACTCAAGCTGACACAACACTTTGTAAGATTCCAAAATTTCCTGCTTGCTGCACATAACAAAGTTTACTTGCATCTATCAGTTTCCTTATTTGTGATTCATTTAAAGAGTGAATCTATCCTACTTCATTAATTCACAATTTTGAATTTTGAATTTTATATTTTCTAATAGTCTAGAGATATAGCTCAAACAAGCATCTAAGCCCACTGATACTAATGTTTAGCTCTTTAGAAACAATACAATACTTTAACTCCTTAAAAGCATTGACATTTAGATAACAACTTAAAAACTACTACAAGAAGCCAAACAATGGAAGACCAAGAGTCACCACTTAGAATTCACTTTGGAGATTTGAACTTGGGTCTCTGCAATGAAAACTCAATACTTTAACCACTTGATTACAACCCCTTAGACACAATTTTCAAACTTTGATAACTGCCTCTACAGAAAACAAAAGGGAAGGCTAAAATGACAACTACACTTCTTTGTGACCTACTTACCAATTTCAAAATCTCAGTGGTAGACAATGCCACTCAGTTTCCAATTTTATGAGAAACAGTGTTATGGAGAACAAAGGGAACCCTTGCAAAGCCATGTTGGCAAAGCAATTAAAGCTCAATTCACAAGACCAGGGATACAGTCAGCCACGGGAATCGAAACCCATTGTCACTGTAGATCATACAGTTCGCCTTAAAATGATCTCTAGGACCTATCAGAGTTATACCTACTTGCTTAGATGATTATTCTTTATCGGTTAAACCTAAATATAAGCCTCCAAGCTCTGTTTGATTCTCTTGATTTAAGATTTCATATACTAGGCTTTGACTGCAAATATAGGTGCAGTTGTTTCTAATATCATTATATAAGCTCTTGACATGGATGGTTTGGCAAGGCTTGCTCAGGATATTTAAGCCAGAAGGATACAAAATTTGACAATAATATATAATGTAAATTCAAAAGTTTCCCCTGTTCTTACAAGGGGAATCTAATATGTCATGTTGCCAACCTAGCTAAACCAACACCTTTACCTTCTACCTTCCTAATGGAAAAATTAATAGTAAGTGTCATCTTCTATTTCATCTAAGTTATTGCCCTACAAATTCTTTGTAAGCAAGGTGCTTTTGCATGAGTTTAAATCTGCACACATGTGCATGCGTATTGGTGTATGTAAGATAAACCAAAAAAAAAACCACTTGTACCTTCCAATGGGGGCTCTCATACTCCAAATTGGCATCTGGATTGATTATAATTCATCTTCTATTACACAGAAGTTATACCCCTTACAAATTGGCTGTTATCAGGGTGTTTTTGGGTGGCTCTGTACGTCTCTACAGGAAAAGTAAATGGAAAAACAAATCCCCTTGCTAAAGTTGACGAAGGAGCTCTCATACTTCAATTTAGTGAAAAACTATCTTGACCTCTACTTTTTATATGTATATATATGTGTTTCAATAGGAACTGACCTCCACCACCTAATCAGTATACCAGCTCTGGAACATTATTTTAAGGTCCTTTTCCCACATTGTTTTATTAATTCCTTGTCAAAACTCTTGGATATTCATAATCGTGAAATAACACATGTACCATCATGGAAGACTTTAATTCAGTACTGCAATAACTATAATCAAACTTAGAAACAACTCCCAAACCCAAACAAGCCTCGGTCTCTCACCATCAGATAGCTGAAACTCGTGAAAGGACACTAATCATATTTCATGAGTTATCAAGAAAAACCTGAACTTGAACGCCTTCAACTCCCCTAAATTGAGAGGGCAGGGGTTTTCTTGAAACGTTTCATCTAAGGTGCAAAGGCTCATTTGTTAGCAGTGCAATATTGATATAACTTTTAAGATCCACGGATGTACTATAAGATATTTATAAAAAATTCAACATTAATTTTGCAGACAGAAACAAGCACAAAGCAGATAGTCACAAGCCACCCCCTAGAGCTGATTACATTCTAGGCCTTAAATGGGTCCACTTGGATTCATGTGAATGAATCATAATTTTGCAGATCCATCCTTATTGAGCCCTCATTATCAGCATTTGGATTCCCTCAAGAATACAGAACACACCCAGTGGCATCAAAAAAACCCAAAAGAAAAAGGAACAAAGATTTCAACAAATACTGAGACAGTTTGCAAGCACCATGAATATCCTTATTGAACTTGATTACCTGGGTGGTGCTGTGTGTAATGCTTGGTTTGTCTGGGAAGCGACAAATCCGATTGCTTCCTCCAAGTGATTGTGCTTGCGATATTCTGCTGAACGTAAACTCTCCCCTCTCGACTTTAAATTGCTCTATATCGTATTGACTTGGAAAACTTATAGGCGATATTTCTTTAATGATATATGATCGCACGGTGGTAAAAATACATAAACAAATTGAGAATATCTCCAGCGGCTTGCGGGGTTGCTCCGCGTTTGTTTCCTGGTCAAATGGCAATTTTTTTAACGTTTGCCTAAACGAACAACCTAGGCTAGAACAAGGTAGAATCAAAATCCTTTTTTGCCATCTACGACTCATTTTAAAAAAAAATTGGTATTCAAATTTATTAATTCAAACGTCCGTCGATTTGAATTGAAATTGTGGAACGTCTTTATTGTGTATTAGTACAGAGACAAAAAGTGATGCCACAATGAACTTTTTGTATAGTATTTGATAAATGATTGTTGCAATAAAAGACTTTTTGTATATTGCAATAAAGATATTTTTGTATAGATTGTCACATTAAAGTCATTCTATCGGTTCTTCCCCCCTCCTCATTAGCTGGCGTCATGGGAGATACTTTAGTGTTAGGATATGTAAATTGTTTCAAAAAAAAAATTTGTCTAGGAAAAAATGTGATTGGTTGTTAGAGTCTATCTTTTTAATGTAGACTTCATTTTAAAGCAGTTTTTTCATATTCAAAATCAAATCAATTTTATATTTTTCATATTTAAAATTAAATAAAACTTGTAAAAGTTAAATAATATTTATTACAATTAAAATGAAATGAATATTGTTCATACTTTAAATCAAATCAAGTGTAATTTATTTTTGTAAAAGTTAAGATAGAAATCAAATTCAATCAATACTACAAATACCTAAAACATGAAATAATTTTCTAAGAAATCAATAAATATTAATTACAAACTATTATAGATTTTACCATTGTATGTTGTGGAAAAGACATTATAAAAAAATCTTTTGATAATAGTAGAAACATATGTAAAAAACATGATATTTGAAATAGAAATACAAACTTAGATACTAATTCATAACAAGAGAAGTATTGCTTCAAGTTATTGCTAGATAGTGCAGTTGTTGCATGATTTGATTTCAAATAATCATGTGTCTATTATAATGTATGTTGTCCTATTTGTGAGCACAAATTGAGATTAAAGATATGAATACACCATAGGTAAATTAGATCCATTTCTTAGAATTTTAATTTACAACAAACATTACAAGTATTGTTTCATATTATTTAAAACAATTATTGAGTTCTTCTAGAAGTTATGTGACAAGATTTTTCTAGATTTTGGTTAAGATAAGATTGTATATATCTCATCAATGAAGTTAATATTGATTGAATTTGTTGGGTGACATATCTCACCATAGATTTACACATATTTTTAGATTTATATGTCTTTTCAATATCATGATATATACAACATTATTCAATATTATTCAAGGCATTAGTACGATTGAAATTCAATCATAAAAAATAATGTATTCTAAATCCAATGAAAATATTTTGCCACTTATCATGTTTATAAACCAATTCCAAATATTTTTCATTGTAAGTAGAAACACCTTTCAAATTAATTTATTTTGCCACCTATCATATCTATATAACACTATTCCTTGTCACTCAAAGCATTAATAGGGTTGACAATTTAACCAAAAAAAATAATGCATTACAATTTCTTTTCAAAAATTGAATGATAATTTATTTTCATTGTAAGTAAAAATACCTTTCAATTTTTGCTTTTTTATTTTGCAACCTATCATATCTATAACAATATTCCTTGTCACTCAAAGCATTAATAGGGTTGAAAACTTAACCCAAAAAAAATAATGCATTACATTTTTTTTTAATTAAACAACAATTTCTTTTTGCAATGGTTGCTTCTAAAATCAACCATAAAAAATAAACAATAATGTCAAAATGTATGACATATACAATAGTGCTCATGCCATTCAAGCAATTAATATAGTTGACATTTGATTCAATGAATTTTGTACTAACTGTTCTCAATATGAACCAATTAAAAAATAAATAAATAAATAAAATTACAATTATTTAAAATAGTAAATTAAATACAAACTATAGAATTTTTGCTCATTTTTTAATTATATATAATGATTGGCTAAACTGATGAAAGAAATTTTGAATGTAATAGATGCATAAGTATTCCTACCTTGACAGGAACTAATAAAGTGCATGAAAAGAATATGATCATTCCCTTCAGATGAAGCATCAATGAAAATTTGTTATGTCCTTATATTTGTGTTATGAATTAACTAGTTAAATTAAGATAATGATTAATTAATAGATCTATAATCAAATAACTACATCAAATGTGTGTACATATGACTCCCTTAACTAGTTGAATTTGGTTTGTATAATATTAAAATAATTATAACATTTTGAGTGTTTATCATAAGACTTAAAAATTTACAAAAGTTATATTGAATTTTATTATGAAAGATGTGAAAATAAGTAATCATAATTATCATAGTATGCAAAGGTATGAGGTATGGCTATAAAAACTTATATTTTAATATTATAATGAATTATAATTAATAAAGTAAATATTGCATGATGTCTTGGAATTAATAATAGTATAGGTGTTTATTTAATATTAAATGTTATTAATAAAAGATGTTATTGAAAAAAATAGATATTATGAAGATTACGAGGTTAATAATTTTTTTACTGTGTATGTTAAGAATTTATAGTTTGATTCAAGTTAGTGAGACCACAAATGGGATGACTTGTCTCAAAATTAAATTGAACTTCATTCATTAAGGGTCAGTTAACCAACACAATTAAGTAACTCACTTTAAAATCAACATATATAACTTTATTCAACCTAAAATTATAAGATTCACCACTTCAAATTTCACTCACTTTGAGAATTTGAACTTGGGTCTCTATAATGAGAACCCAATTTTTTCACTAATTGAACTAAACTACTTTAATGTCAATGTGTAAATTATTAATAAAACAAAGATGTGAAATTATAAAATTGATGAAATGTGACAAAAGAATTTGAAAATTTGATATAAAGAGACTAACTTTATCATTTAATAAAAAGAAATGGCATGGTACATGTGACATGTGAAAAGAAATAAAGCATGTTATATATTAAATAAAAGGAATGATATGACACATAGCATGTGAAAGATTAATTTGAAAAGAAATAAATTATAATAATAAAGGAAATGATAGGGCACATGGCATAGAAAGGTTAATATGAAAATAAATGAAGTCATCTAAAGTAAAATTTTGTTGAAAGATTGAAAATAAATGAAGGTTACATCTAAATCAAACAAAGCTAGCCATGGATTTTAATGATGGAATTGTTTGCTTTGTTGGGGGAGTTGAAAGGGGCAATGGAATATTTATAGAATTGCTTAAAGTTGCATTATTTTTCTATTAGAATTATTGTATAGAATGATGTATATGTTATTTGAGTGTTTTATAATACACTTTAACACTCTAGATTGAATCTACACATTTCACATTTATAAATTTGTGCAATTTTAAAGTGAATTTCTATTTATATGAAGGTAAATGGCTATAAAAATGAGTTACTACAATGTGAAAAAAGAAAGGAAGAGGTAGAAAGGGAGAAAGAAAAAAGAATTTCATTCTAGGTACATGTAATCTAGGTGTAAAACTTGCTTTGTATTTTTTTTAAATACTATCAAATTATTTTAAAATGCTTTAAATTTATTTTTTTCAAGAGTTCATGACATCAATTTATATTTAATATGGAGGAATTTTCAGCATATTGTGCTCTACATAATGAAAATGAATACATGGATCATACTATGCATTTATAGATTCTCATTAAATTATTGAGAATATATTATCCTTGTTGCCCTATATTTTTGGTAAATCTATAATAAATAAATAAAATCAAAATCTTGAATGATGTAAAATTTTAGTTTCAAAATATATTTTTTTCTTTTTGAAGAGCTATTTGTTTTTTTAGTTTTATTAAACATAGGTTTTTCACCAAAAATCAAGCTCTATATTCTGCACATGTGGAAAAATAGTAGATTATCAAAAAAAAATTGAAAAATATGAGTGCACCAGATATTGAAGTCCTTGATCCACAAAAAAAAATTGAATTTTAGTACATACAAAAAAAGTTACGTTGTATATGGTCTGCCTATGTCTGAATTGTAATTGGTTTGACTTTGAAACTTTATTAAGGAAAAAATGTTCAATAAAACATTATGAAACCAATTGGAAGCACTAGATATTGTAGTTACAAATCTAAATTCGAAAAAATTAGAATTTTATCCTTCATGGAAAAAAAGTTATGTTGTATACGGTGAGCATCACTCCTTAAAAATGTTGTTTACTAAAAAAAACTAGTTTTTGAAGGAGATGGAAAAAGAAGTGCAATCTAATTCCAAATTTTTTGAAAAAAATATATTTAGAATCTACAGACAAAATGTCACAATTCTCTAGTTTGCATCATCAAATTCCTCACGATTTAGCCACTATAGGTGCTTGAAAGTGAAGATTTAGTTAGAAAAAATTATTTCAGTGTCCAGTTTGGCCAAAAATTGTAAACCAGTATTGTGGGATCACCCAACTTCTCAATTTGTACACTCAAATCATTCTTACAACTATACATGTATTCCAAGCTCATCAAATTCTGTGATGAAATAAAATAAAACAAAAAATATACACCATTGTATTATTTAGTTATTCTTGATCAAACATTTAATAAAATGAAATGTTTAAATTAGATGTCACTTTAGGGATTTGAAATTGATTCTCCAATATTTGAATGATTTAACAACTTGATTGAACAATCCCTTACATTTAAAAAAAAAATTGATAACTACCTCTACATAAAACAAAAAGAAAGGATACTTCATTTATAGATTTGGTGTTATAGAGGACAAAAGATGTATACTTCATTTATTTGTCTTTTTTAGTATTCAACTTGGCATTCTTATTTATTAAATATGGTGTCAATAGTTTTGATTATTTGACACCTTGTTTGTCTTTAAATTCGCATCTAATATGACAAATAACTTTGTACTTCATATGTTTATCTTTTCTTTAGCACTCACTTTTGTGAATGGTGTTCACCCCTTTTGACTACTTAAATGTCAATTATCACTAAACTTGCGCCTAACATCACAAATAATCTTTTTCACACTTGAAACCTTCATCTTTATCTAGTCCCCTTGTTTCTAATCCTTAGGATGCTCATGCACCATACTCTTGTTCTATATGCAAGGTTGTGCATGAGAGTGTCTAGTGTCTTTAGATTTGAATTTTTCTACCTAAATTCATATTTTCTACCTTTTGAATTTTTCTACCTAAATTCATATTTTCTACCTTGTTTGCATCCATGACCTTAATCTACCTCCCAATGGTCAATTTGACCAATATATAATGAATTTAACACAAAATAAAATCATCACCACCTAGGACCATTTAATGAAATTAGGACATCCAGTAGAGCACTCACACACATTTAAGTGAAAATAATCTCTTAAAACTAGAGCTTCTATAAGCAAGACCTCCATTCTTGTGACAACACAAACCCACTTTTGTGCTTAGGGTTCACACACATTTTTAAGCCATCTCTATATGTCTTATTGAAAAATCCTAGGGGTTTGATTGAGGAAAATCCTCAAATGTGCCACAAACACTAACTTTTTCAAACATAAATATCTATAAGTAATAGAAGATGAGGTCAAAGACTATAGAATTTGTTGTCAAAATTATAGATGATGTTGTTGTGGTTGTATAGAACACCAAAATGTTAATGGACACAAGTGTGACCATACAAGACATAACTACACAAATAAATTACTCCATGATTGTGGGAACACCACAACTAACATGACACCACTATTCATAATCATATCATTGATAACATAAAAATAAAATACAAAGAATAAAAACTAAACCTTAAAGCTATTATCCTTGTAACTTTCTTTACCTTCCTCAATCTTCTTTACAAACTTCTTTTATCACATTTCTATTCATATTTCAATATTATCCTTTACTCTTTCTTCTTCCATATTGAAATTTAGAACATATGAAATACTTTTTGATATTTAGTTTTAAATTTTAGATGAAGCATAACACTTAAGTAAACTAAAAACAGATTAAGGTTGAGAATACTCTAAAAAGTTACCATATTGCTTTAAGACTATACATTACTAGTTGAGGACATTGATTAACACTATTCATTAAAATAAAGAGAGATTTTTTTCTGGCAACGTTCTGATCTATCAAGCCTCTTACAAAAACCATTTTTTAGTGATATATTCTCATCTTTGCATGAATAAAAGGACGAGCAGCTTCTTGGCCTTCACAAACTTCCTGGAGTTTCTTGTGCGCCCATGTTGAATGTGGCCATGGATGTCAGTGTCGTAGCTGAACTGCTCAGAGATGAGGTTGAACGTGTTCTCCACCAGATATACCCTGTGCCCTTCACGCACCCCACCACCTCCAGCTGAGTAAGAGCAAACAGTCCAAACTTCTTTACCAGTGCAATCACGTGCTTCATGGCTTCTGCATGTCTCTTCATTATTTCCGCTCCTATATTATTGTCTTTCATAGTAAACAAAGCAAAACTATAATAAAGAAGGCCGCAAAAGCTATGAAGAATCAAAATTTTCTAGTGTTGCCTTGGGATACTTTTGTTTGATTTAACCAGATGATTTTGGTCCCTTGTGGGAGCGATTACCACAGTAGTTGATAAGATGTGATATAGTATCTGCGTGGAAATAATCAGAACTGATTTTGGATTCAGCATATAAAGTGATTTTTCATGGAATTCACGCATCCATGGACGTGTGGCCCAAGGAACACAACGTACGCTTGATTATTTTCGTTTGATTCAACCAGATGATTTTGGTCCCTTGTGACAGGGATTATCAGAGGAGCTGTTAAGATGTGATATCTGTTGGAATTAAATAGAACTGATTTTGGACTCACCATATAAAGTGATTTTCAGTGGAAATCACGCATCCGTAGACGGTGACCTCAAAGAACACATCGTACAAGAAGTACTTGTAGCTTCGTTTTCAATGAAGGATGGTCATCGTAAGTGATAATATAATCATTTGAATGAAAACAGGAATGGAATCCCTTTACAACTCAATAATCTTAAATTAATTTAGATTAACAAGGAGTTTATGTTTTTAGTATTTGAATAAAAGTAATTGTTGTTTAAGGGGTGGGATTTCTTGCGGGCGGCGGATCTCACCCGTAAGGGATTAGTCTCACTCCAACTCACCCTAGGTACCCAAGATATGGGTTGTTGGGCTGTTGCGTTGGGTCGCAGGGACACCTTGTTGTATACACAAAAAAAATTTATTGTTTAGTTGATAGATGAGCTTGACATATGTAACGATTTAGAAGCAAGTAAAGTATTTGTTGTAACGATTTAGAAGCAAGTAAAGTATTTGTTGTCTAGTCAATATCTAAGTTGGTATGGCATAATGATATGTTAGATAATAGTTTGAGATCAATAGACTCTTCCAAGTCAGATGTATCATAATATTACTTGGTTAGTCAAGATTATAGTTGTTGGAGCTAACATTGGCCCCAAGTTTGATTTGCACTAGGCATAATTATGACTAGTATAATTGACATTGAGTTTGTTTCTTAGAATAAATAATTAACTAATATGTTGATTTTAAGTTTGATTGTCATATCCCTAGAAGCATAGTCGAAATTAAGTTTGTATGATACAAGAATTATGATAATTTCAACTATTTGATTGATTAGTTTATTTTAATTTTGATAGCTAAATCTCTAAAAGTATAGTTGAAGTTGAATTTGACAAAATGAGAATTGTGATAATTTAAATTTTTAATTGATATAATGTATTATATCATTTTAATATGTTAACCAAATTATGCATATATTGATTATAATATAATATAAATGCAATATTAAGAATTAATAGACCAACAAAATCAAATCAAGATTACAAATTGGATAATAAAAAAATATATCTAAAAGATAAAACAATCTTAAAAAATTAATTTACTTAAGAATTATTCTATTCTACTTGAAAATCATTAACAATTATTTTATTTTAAAGAACTATTTTTATTTACTTAAGAGTTTTTATTATTATTTATTTACTTATTATGTTAGTCTAGTGGACAGCAATGACATAAATATATATCTAAAAAAATTATAAAATAAGTCTTAAAAAGTAATAACTATTAAGAAAATAAAATAAAATAACTCTTAAGTAGATAAAAATAATTCTTTAAATAAAATAATTATTTAAAAATTATATTATTTATTTTTTGGAAGAGATTTTTATTTATTTAGAAATTTTTGTACAATTTTAATTGTCTAAATATATGTTCATTGTGTTCTAATTTTTAAGTTTACACATGCATGACATAATATTTCATTGACGTTGGTGTAGAAAACATCTCAATTTAATTACATATATAATACTATTTTTTTGCAAACTACTACTAAGGGGTAGCTACCATTCTATTACTTAAAAACATTGCCATTAAAATTGTTGAGCCACTATTTTGGCTTGAAAGTATAAATAGATATTAGACTAGTGGCCAACTCAATCATTCTATCTATCTTAGCTGGTGTCAAAACACATTGATTTGCAATGGTGAAATCTAAAAATGACTGTATGTTCTTGTAAAAATAATCATGAAAAAGTTCCACAACTTTTTCCAATTTCTTATTTTCCTTCACTCTCCTACTATCTATTGTGTCATATAGCAGTCCTTCCTTTGGGGCTTTGTTAAAGGTAGAAATGGCACTAATCACTTTGTTGACTAGATCATCCCTAAGAAAATTATTTGCCACTAGCTTTTCTATCATCTTCCTTCCCCTGATCCTCACCACATTCGACAAGAAAATGTCTATAAGGATCTCATCTTGAATGTGCCATGAGTCTATCTCTCTAGTCCCAATCACCCTCTAAATAGTTTTCTCCACGGATGGGTCATTGATTTTAAAAATTTGATCAAGTTGTATAGAGATATCTTCTCTCACACACTGGCATCTACAATTGGGTATGATAATGTTGTCCATCCTTGTGTTTCTCCCCATATTATCACTTATATAGAACAAACTTGTTATGTTGTTGCTTCCTTGTGATGGTCTTAAAATATTCGATGAGATTAGTCATGATGTTTGAGAAAATCTCGATTTGACATTTCCTTTGTAAGTTCAAGTCAGATTATAAAACCCCAAGTTGATTCTTGAATCTAGTGGAGTTAATAGAGAACCCCACAGCTCCTAGAAATCTGTGCAACCAAAATGCATATCACATCTAAGAGATCAAAGCATCTGATTTGTTATGCAACCAAGAGAGAAAAGATTGATCCACAAAACCATCTGATATGCCTTTTGTATTGAATGAATAAATGTGAATAATGATTAAAATGAATGTGCATGCTTATAAAATAAAAATAAAGCAAAGCCTAGATGAGGATTACATTAGATTGTGATAAGTGTCTTAATCTCATGTAATGAGATAACTAGACCTATAATTAGCCCAATCTAATAATAAAAAACCAATCCTAAGTTTAGCTTAAGTGAATAAAGTAACAAAGGATTGAATAATTAATTAATGATTTAATTAATTATCAAGTGATCATCCTAATTACTCCAACACCCCCCTTAAGATCAACTTAGAGAGAAGCTATAAAACCTTAATGAAGAGTGTAATGATGGATGCATGGATGGGTCTCCAATACAAGTCCTAATGAGGTAACCATGTACAAATAAATAAAATCTCTCATAAATAGAGAAAAAGGAGAAAACCACATGGGAAAAACTCCTCTCCAAAAGAGAGAAAAAGAAATTATTGCACTAGTGAAAGAAGGATAGAAGGAGGACTCAATGTGACTCCCTAGGGATTGCTCTATCACATAATTATAATAGATGTATCCCCAATAGGAGAGAGAAAATGAGGATATAAATCCCCCATAAAGAAGTAGCTCCTATGCCAATGATGAACGCCTGGAGATAGAATATGATCCATTGCCTGTAAACAACATTTCTCCCAGGCTTAGGAAGAAACAGATCTACTGGTGATTAGAGAATCCAATCCAAAAAGATGGATGAATCAGGAATCCAAATCCAAATGATGTGTGCCTCTAAAAAAAATTCACATGTCCACATGTCAGAAAGTGGTGATGTCTATCCAAAAACTTATGAAGACTGATGTAGAACAAGCTCCAAAGATGATGAAGATGATGGCGGGCTAACAACGTTGATGTGGCTATCAATAAAGAGCAGATGAATGTACTCAAATAAATCCTCCAAATCTACAATCTAAGACTCTACAAGCAAGGATGATATGTCTGCAAGATATGAATTTGTAAGAGAGGGGGACCACCACGTGCAAGGCCCCAGGTCACGGAGGGTCAAGACATGAGAGGTTGCTCTAACTTACCTTAGCTAAGCACATTGCTAGGAAATGTGAGGCAAGAGTAACGAGGACCGTAAGGCCTCTCAGTCACTCTACGGACCCGAAATGAAGGAAGAGGCTAGGCGAGCCAATTTTCAAGTCCAATACTATGTCGTTGGAAGCTCTTTGTCTGGGGATGAAAGTGCAGTCTCTGGATGATAGCACGATGCGTTGGCATCTCTAAAGTGTGTTGTAGTCCGTATGACCAGACAACAATAAAGACGTGGTCAAACCAAGGAAAATTAGCTAACAACCTAGCTGACTTAACTAAAGGGCCAGAATGATGTGATTAAATAAATGAAATATTCTCTAATATTGTAAAGCAAGAATGCAAGGGAAGAAGGATCTCACCAAGGAATTCATTCACCATTTGATCCCTCGAAAGCACCTCCACCTACACACAGAAAGAGGGAAAATGTTAAGTGGCTATATAGGGGCCTACCTCAGTCAGACCCCCATTTAGGTGTTTCCACCTCCACGGACAACCAAAGGAAATTAGATAAAGAAAATAATGTAATAAGGAGCACAAAAGCATTGCAAAACAGTAAAGTGCTAACTCAACCAAATGATAGAAGGGAAGAGAGGGAAGATTACCACCTCCACCAAGAGTGCTGAAGGCTGCTTGGGGGAGGGAATGAGAGTACTCGAGCCTCTGCTGCAATGGTGTTTCGTTCCCCACTTGTTCTACCAATGTGATGGAGTGTTGTATTTGCTACAATGGGGTGCTAGTATGCTGCTTAAGAGCTTGAAAGTGAATGTGGGAGTGCAAGAATAGAAGCCTGAAGTTGTGAAGAGTTGGAATGCATGTTGGAAGAATTAATTTGAAGAAAAGATGGAAGAAAATGGCCATATTCGAGTCGGTCAGCCGAAGGGGGCATTACAACTTGACCCCCAATGAGAAGTGTAATGCCTCTGTAGGTTCAACCACAGGAATCTACCAGGGACGTAAGCACACCACACGGGCATCCCCGATAGAAACGCCTCCACCTACTCTCAAAATAGGCACCAAGTGGGATGCAAGCAACGGACTTAGGTGGAATTAAGCCTCCGAACTTGGTTCTCTAAAGTGGAAAGAGTCAAAAAGGGAATTTGCACATGAGGTGCAAATTTGCTCCTATACATTTTGCCCCCACTTTAGTGAGCACAAATACTAATGAGTGCTCGGTATAATAGATCAAGAAGAGTGTAGGGTTAGAAATGTATACCAGATTCGTTGAGGAAGTAGTACTCAGTTTGGCATACTTGAAGGTCAGGGCAAGAGAAGGACTTCATAGCTGCTCAGAACTATGAAGTTGAAGAAAGAAAGCGCCTTATAGGTGCTTGGCCATGTAAGGAAGGTGTCCCCCAAAAACTCTAGTATGGAGGAGACCCAAAGGAAGCGCCCTACAGGCTCTCAGTCCCATAGGGAAGGTATTCTCCATGAACTCAAGCATGATGAACACCCAGAGAAGCGCCCCACAGGCTCTCAGTCTTGTAGGGAAGGTATTCTCCATGAACTCAAGCATGAAGAACACCCAAAGAAGCACCCCACAGGCTCTCAGTCCTGTAGGGAAGGTAACCCCCAAGATCTCTCGCATGGAGAAAACTTGAGAAAGCGCCCAATAGGCTCTCAACCCTGCAGGGGAGCCACCCCCAAGATCTCTCACATGGGGGAAGCTCAAAGGAAAGTACCCTACAAGTTCTCAGCCCTATAAGGAGGTATCCCCCAAGATCTCTCACATGGAGGGAATCTGAGAAAGCTGACTTCGTAGAGTCAGGAAGCAGCCACGTAGGCGAGTGAGCAGGTAGTCACACAGACTGTCGATAGTTTTGAAAATCTTCAAAGGGGTCCCTTGGGAGCTAGCTATGAAGAGAGGGTCCGCTCAAGGGATGCACAATTCAAAATTAAATGTTCTTTCTCTCGAATCGATCCTTCATCAAGGAATCCATTTGAAAGATGTTCACTTCATCAAGGAATTTGAAAGGAAGAATATGCCCCCACATGAGGGGAAGATTAGAGTTGTTCCCACTTCAGAGGAAGGTTTTCAAATCCTTTCTTTATGAACCCATGATGAAGGAAACACGTTCCGTTAGGATTTCAAGTTGAGAACGTGATTCTGAAGAAAGGTTTTGTGAGGACTTTCGAGAAAAGGTTCGTTGATAATGAATGCATTTTTTGAAAATCGAGATGTTAAAGAAAGTCGTTGTCACACATAGGAGGGGCAACTCAAGCAAAGAAGAGAGAAAGAAAAAGGGAAAGAAAAAGAAAGAGAAAAATATAGACAAAGGGCACAGGGGGATCTGGTTTAGCGAGGTCAAATCTATCTGATCTCATAATAATAGGTAATCGCAATGCAAGGTGAAAGATCATCAATCCCCAACCAGATTAGGAAGAATGCACATAAAAAAAAGTAAAAAATAAAAAATTGGGTCAACATGGAAGGGAAGCCTAAATGCTCCCAATGCTTTGCATCATCCCCAATTTATTAAAAATCAAGCACAAACATGGAAGAATGATGATACCAATAGAAGAAGGTTTATGACACAAAAACCATGGCTGTATTCAAGCACCAATAGGGGTGATGAGGGTCATCCAGGCACACATAGCACGGGTACGGGGGAACACATCACAAAACACACACACACACAAGATCAAGAAAGGGCCTCCTCTTAACATTGATTGGCCAAGAGGTCGTCTGCTTCCCAATCTAAATCCTCATAAGGGGAAGGAGGATGAGCCTGCAATGGTGGGATGTTAAGAAGAGGAGCGTCCAGTCCTCCTGCAACAAGGGCCAAGGAAGAGGGTCCCTCGAGGTCCTCTCCACTGAGCTCTTATGGAGTCAAGGTCAGCGACTTAGCGAAGATCACCGAAAAGGCTGGAACTTCATCCATGGAATTAAACATGCACCCCACAGGGGCGCCATGTCTAGCTTTGGTGGATGGGACAGGTTGTGCCTGCAGTTCACCGCTAAGCTCACTGAATGACTTGGGATCGCTGACAAACTCAAGGGAAGGTGGGACTGGTTCCATCACTAAGACATAACAAGTCAATGTGGGGTTGCCTTATGAGTGAGGCAAACTTTTCTTATGTCCTTCATTGCCAAAAGGACCACCCTCTACTTCCTATTTCATCAAAGGAGGTGAACTCCCCACAGATGAGGCTAGAGGTGTAGAGGAAGAAGAGGAGAGAAGCACAATGGATACAACTGAGGTATTAACCATATCCATGGGCTTTAAGAAAGGTTGGAGATACAGAATGGACATCAACAAAGGTGAGTCCATCGAGGGAGCAATGAATACCTGTACCCGTTTAGGGTTAGGTGCATTTGTGCTCACATCGGAAGCTGGGAGTAGTACGGGACCAGACTAAAGGGAGGCAGAAGGAAGGGAGGAAGAAGACGTTGCAGGAGGCCCTAGAGTAGGGGTGGTTGTTCCTTCCTCCTTCCTTTGCGAGGCAACCTGCACAGCCAGAAGATCCTTTCTCCGACGCTTGCGTTCGCGTGCAAGGCGATTTCTTCGGCTCTTAGAGCTAGGGGCCAGAGGTTGCGATGGAGCAGGGGGCTCTTTCTCAACCATAGGAATGTCCACCATGGCCATTTTTGGTGAGGGGATAGGGTCCCGCTTAGGAGCAAGATGGACAGGCTGAGGAGCAACAAGAGGAGTCAACTCAAGAGCCTCAGCGGTGGGCCTCTCTCCGTTCACTACCTTAGGAGCAGGAATAGTAGGAGGTTGTGGATCAAATTCTCTACGAGAACATTTCTTTCTATCGTATAAATAATACCACGGTCTGGGATATTCATTAGGAAGATCAACGATCCTGAGCTTGGGTCTACGCCAAGGAGGAATCATTGGATTTAGTGAATAGCCACTGGGCCTGCTCATCCAGTACTCTTCCTAGGAAGGGGGAAAGGATGAGGCAGTCTGGGGAAAAGTCACCTTCTCTTTTCCTTTGCGAGAAGGAGAAGGAGCGGACACGAACTTCTCCTCCTTTGGAGAAGAGGGAGTAGTCGGTGCAACCTTCTCTTTCTCTTTCAGGGAGGAGGAGGCAACCGACTGTTGCACTACAAACAAGGTTAGTTTCAGTTGTCCCTTTCCCTTAGTCTTATGCTTTACATAATTCTTGTAAAGTAGGTTTGTTCTTGGAGGAAGCATACCAACTGGGAAGGGCCAAAAGTGGTCCAACGAGTATCCACCATGGGACACCAAGGGTTGATATCTGGTGTCATGCACTACATGCACGACACCTTCATGGGAAAACTTTAAACATTTGTGAATAACGGAGGCGATCCCATTCATGGAAGCTAGCCAAGGAATTCCTAGCTTCACCCTGAATAGATTTGATTTTGGGATAACATCAAAAATTGTGTCAACAGTTTTGGGTCCAACTAGAGCCGACAAGGTTATCGATCCATAAGGTTGAAGACATACCATCATGCGTGCAGATGGTAGATTTTGTTTCTTCATAATTTTCCTTTTGTAATGAATTTAATATTAATGTTTCCTCAGTGATAACATTCACATGGCTCACGGGGTCTATCAAGACTCCTATCACAATGTTACCATTGACACGAGCGGGAATATAGAGGGGCGAAGGATTGTTGTTTGAGGGTAAATCTTGTAATGTGAATGTAATGTCTGACGAATCAGGCACGGGTGGAACAATGGAATTTATCGTGACCATATTCACATAGACCTTGGGTTGGGTAACAAAATCAAATGGATCAATAATCATGTTAGAAGAGTGTGACGGAAACAGGTCCATGTATATCTGTAGTTCACTATTAGCCTTCACCACTAATTTGTTAGTGTTTTGCTTATTCCCATCGAGACGAATGGTACCATCCTCGATGTGGTATTGTATCTCATGACGCAACCACATGCAATGTTCGGTATCATGTCCATTAACACAATAGTATTGATAATAAGTGCTCCCATCATACCAATTAGGGTAGGGTTCTTTAATAGGCTTAGGGGTTGGTAAAGTTATGATCCTATCCTTCAATAGCTTTTGTAAGATGGAAGTATAAGATTATGATAATTTTGTGAATTTTTGGTTGCATTTGAGGCCATTTTCATTAGCAGCGGCTACTACATTCGCAATGGCTTTACCTTTCCTAGAGATTGATACTATGGACTTCCCCTTAGAATGGGAGCACAAGGACGATCCCCTGAACTGAACAACCATTTGTTGGTATTCTTGTAAGGCTATACACAAGTGCACGAAAGAAGGGTATTTCATAAGGGTGAACTTCTCTTGCGAGGGCCTTTGTAAGTTCCCTATGAATACCTTTTGCACGTTAGAATCAGGTAGCTAATACGAGATTTGCGAGAGGAGCGCTTGGTAGCGTGCTTTGAAATCAATGATCTTTTCATTATCTCCTTGCTTACATCAGACGAGATCCGAGAAGGTCATCTTTGGCCCGATGTTTGCTTGAAACTGCCTAAGGAATTGATTAACAAGTTGGTCGAATGAGAAAATAGAGTTGCCAGGCAAGGAACAATACCACTCCAGTTTTGTGTCCTTGAGGTATCGGGGAAATAATTTAGCCATCAACACATCATGATGGAAGAAGTTAGTGCACAAGGTGTTAAAGGTAGACACATGTGTTTGCAGATCTCCCTTATCATCATACTTCTCAAATTTAGGGATCTCCATTCCTTGAGGGAAAGGAGTGTTCAAGATTGCAACTGACAATGGGCTATGCCGGAAGAAGGCTGGAAGATAGGTTGGGCAGAGGCTTGGGAAAGGCTTGCCAACTGGTTATGCATCTTACCCATTTTCTGAAGAAGGGTATTCAGAATAGGATCATTAGAAGATAAAGGGTCAAAGGAACCTCCCCTAGAGCCACTCCAAGGCCACCTCCAGAACTGCCACTAATATGACTTCCGCCAAAGCCACTACCAGAGTCATCGCCGCTAGTAGGACCTCTGTCGGAACCACCGCCATGACCTCCACTGGAGCCGCCTCTGCTAGTACCACTTCTGCTGTCAAATCCACCGCCACTATCAAAGCCTCCACCACTCAACCCACCAAAGCCTCCACCACTAGAGGTGACAAGAGGGGTGAAGCTAAAGCCCAAAGGGACTTTATTTACTTTGATAGTTTCAAGCTGCTCAGAGGCAGAAGGGATACTGATAGAAGGGACCGTGTCAGCCATGTAAATGGAAGTGGGAGGCATTAATACCCCTAACTATCCTTCACGCTCCTGGAAAGTGACTCCTTGTGCAAAAATAGGGTTTCTCAAAGGAGCACACACTTCGGAAAGACCTAGGAGACTACTCAGAAGTTCTATACCTATTTGATCCCTACCCATCATATGTTTTAATTCACTAACAACCCGAGCAGCTCTAGCCATCTTCAGATTTCTTTCTAAGTGGTTTCTAAGTCGCCCAATCCTTTAGCAAGGGCGGACACATATTCTGTAGGGATCTGAATGGCCTCATGCTCATCCATTGATGATGGCATATGAGACATAGGGGGAGTGAGAATGTGATCAGTTTCATCAACGAATCCCATTTCATTCCTTAACAACTTCTCCTACATGGCTACACTAACAGTGGGACCAGAGAAAAGGCTTGTTGATAACCCAATAGAGACCTTCGTCCTTTCCATCGGGAGGTGTCGTACACTTCTCCTAACAATATACCCAGAAGTTATGGATTGGGTTGTGATGCTCATAAACCTTCACAACACTCAAGAGCACAACAATCACGGAGTACCCAAGGGAAGCTTCAACACCAACAAATGAACAAAAGTTGGTTCACGTCAGGTTCACCAAAAATGTAAGAGAGGGGGACCATCGTGTGCAAGGCCCCAAGTCACAGAGGGTCAAGATGCGAGAGGCTTCCCTAACTTAATGTTAGCTCTTATGATTTGCACCTGGGATGAGATTAAACAAAGCCAATCATGAGTAACATGGGAACATTTTCTAGAGCTGTGGGTGACCCTATGACAGAAAAAGTACCTCCAGAGAAAGTTGGCTCTTATTGATTTAACCTAAAACTACTTATCTTACAGAGGAAAAGGTAAGAAAAATTGCAATACTAAAATGAAACTAAAACTATGATCCTATGGTGAAATACCCAAACTGACTAAAAGCATACAAACTTGATTCTGTTACACTTTCAGTTAATAGATTGATAGAAAATTTACACAACTCATCTTTGTGTATCAATTACATAAGTGTTTGATGAGAAGGTACTTATACAAGAATCAAGAAATAAAAATAACACATTTCATAACTTGAATCCTTGAATTGCTCACACAACTCATAACCTGTAAACTGATACTTTCTTGCAAAGAATGTACTTTTGAGGAGACAAAAATACATGGAAAAGCACAAATTTTCACCAATAAACTGATCAATCTCAATGACATGTAAACAAGAAAAACAAGTAATGAGAAGGCAAAAGTGTATCAATGCTATTAAAATTTGAAGGTACTCACAGTTTGCATGACTAAATGAGTTACAAAATAATATTGAAGTCTAATGAAGAACAATCTCCAAAAATCTGCAAATTAAGATTTGAACTCCAAAAATGAGTTACAAAGTGAATATAACTTACAACCCAAGTGGTTGCACCAAAGTAGGAGCCAATAACCACTTTGGGTCGGATGCCCTAGAAAAGCCTAGAAAAAAGGCTCTAGACTCCTCCAATACCATCTCCAACATGTGGGAAAGAAGGTTTTGATCAAAACCAAATACCTTAGGTAGACAAAACTACCAACAGAATACATTAATGACCCTAGAATTATGGGTTCATGTCTCCAAATTGAAATAACTTCTCCAATATTCTCTCAATTTGTTCCTCTCCTCCTCCATTTGCATTTAAAGATAACAAAATAACTTTAAAGGCTTATAGGCACGTCTTGAAGTTATTTGTTTTACAATAAAATAATGCAAAAGAAAAGATTATAAAAACAATCTCTAAAGCACATACATAGAGCTGAGGTGGCACAAGCTCAAAATGAAGTGGACTCCATGTTGGCACCTTCAGATTGCATTATTGACGACTTGACAATAATTTGAAACAAAGTGAAAAGAGGACTTAAGGCATAGAATGCCTAAATCAATGACATATGACTTCGACCCCAACATTAACACATATTTCAATTTTTTACAAGAATGGGAAGAAAATCCCATCGAAGACAAAAAAGAGTCAAACCCTAATTATGAAAACAACCAAAATGATGGGAAAACCCATCATTTTGTCGTTGCACACTTTTAGAGAGTATGATGCAGCCACTAGGGTTTTCAGTAGACACAAGAAAAATGGAGGTTTTGATACAGATTTTTCTAAAGATTCACTGATAAGAAACACAGAAAAGAGAGGTAAAACACTTTTCTACAATTCGAAATTTGCATTTTTTACCATATGGAGGTCATTTTTAAGCAATAGGACGTGACCATTTACACATTTCTGACCATGTCTTTCATTTGCTCCTTCTGTGGAAAAACTTCATGTTCACAGTCGCCATTGTTTTCCACTAAAGCTTGAATGGAGGCCATTAAAAATTCTTAGAAGTTTGCAAAACATGAGCAAAAGCTTCTAGGTAAGTTAAATCAACTCCATTCATCTAGATTCTGACCAAATTTTTGTTTCTAGTTTGAGAATAAAACATAACACCGTTTTCCATTTCTGCATTTAATAATGAGAATACTCCATTTTTTGTTGTTTGTTGCTTTTTTGAAGAAAATGAAGCTCTTTGACCACGGGAATTATTACTTTTCTTTCCATTCTTACTCTTCAGTCTGTTTTTAATCATCTGGGTGCACGAGATCTATAAGAAATTCTTCCCTTTTTAAAAAAATATAGCCATGACCATATTCATTCTTGTAAAATTTTCTTGTTTTTGTAAAAAAAAAACCCAGATGGGTTTCAAGAAAAAATCTTCCTCTTCAAATGCTACCTACGGCTTTACTTAACATTACAAAAAACACCTGTAGATTTTATTTCATGGGTTTCACAAAACTCGTGGCTATGATTAATTTTTAATGTATGTGTTTACAATTTCCTATAGATTTTATGAGTCAGCCTTGCATAAAGAAGATATTTTATGTATTTTACCTCTTGCTTATAAAATGCAAAGTATACCTGCCATCTCTAGCTGTGGCCATATTTTGCAGTCGGTTTTCCTTGTGGGTTTATAATGGCCGAGAACCCCTCTTTTACTTCCTATATTTTCTCTTTTAAAAAACAATTAAAATGAAACTCCTTCATATAATAGGTCACAATTATATCTTCATTAGTGATTTCCTTAGAAGAAACCCTCGGGTTTCTTTGTGATCTCTACAGGTACTCTTTGAAATGAATTTAGAGGCCACTGTCACTTCACCATTTTGCTTTGCACTGAAAAAGAGCATAGATTACTTTATGAAACTTACACAGGTTTCTCCATTTTGCTCATAATTTTGAGCAATGCTTTTTTTTGGAATTGTCAGTTTTGGTCACCCTCACACCAATAATCTTGATACTAGGTACATAACATGTACAATCAGCTTGAATTGCTTCTTTCATTTTCTCATCAATCTGGTTAAACATGTCAGTACTTCTTGCAGAGAGTGGGCACTATAAAAATTGATTGATTTCATGAATTTTTTTTTGTCATATATTCAAGTCTGGTCATAGTTCACACTATAACTTAGTAGTGTCTCATAACATACTCCTGTTGTAGATGGTTCACTATCTCAATCTTTTCAAAGTAGAACATTACTCCATCCTTTGTACCACATGATATGTTAGTCACCTTATCTATTTGAATGGTCATTTGAATTGGCTCATATCGAGTCAACAAAGGAATCTTCAAATGGAAACTTGGAGAAGTGATTGTCTTCAGAAGAGCACCACCCCCTCAATAGGCCCCAACATACCCTTCAAGAACTTAATGCACAATTTCTAGACTGTTGGCAGTTGATGAAGGAAAAGGTAGCTTCCATTACATGGCTGACCCTTGCAGTATTTTACAAAAACTCTTGTTGAATCTTCCACTTTCCTTAGAAAAATATCTTTCTCAAGTAATGCAATGACCCAATAAACCATGTGAATCGTTGCTACAAGTGTAAATCTTCCCATATCTTGGTAAAAATGGTTGTATAATTGAAAACTGTAGCAATATGTTAACATTTTGTAGTAGTTGCTTTTTAAATTTCAAATGTTTCATTCATGTTGTTAAAACATCATAATGCTAGCAAAAACTCTCATGATTATCACTTGGTCATATCGACCTTCTCATTGCATTTATTTGTTCTAATCTTATGATAATTTTGTTTACTATGCCAATGGGCAAGTACCTGGAAGAGATTACCGCAACCCACCTCATGATTTATGAGTACAAAATGAGCACGTTGTTCCTTAAAGCTTTGATGAAAATACTATCATATATGCCTTGTTGCTTCTTTTATTTTGCTTATGATCACTTTGTTCCTTCCTGAAAACATATTGACTTTGGAATTCTCTGTTTCTTTCTATCAAGCATTTAGAACTAGAAATCACCTGTTGTTCTTGTATGTTTCCTGCATCTTATTCAACATTTCTAATACATTCCCTTAATATTGAAATTTTATTTTCCATACTATATGATCCTCATGAATAGTTGAATATCACTTACGATAGTGACCATTTGTTCACTGCCACAAATGATAATTACTTATTTGTGTGGATCATAGAGGAACGATTCATCTAATGAATGATTTCAGCACACCATTAAAAGCAAATCAATATAACACACTGGGCTCAACCCTTGTGGGAGCCACGTTTCATCCCATGTGTTGAAACTTGATAAAACAAGAACATTGATTTCTTGGTATCTGCACATGAAACAAATAGTTAGAAAAAAACATATGCATATGCCTGGAGGCTTGATGATTTCTTTTCTCTTTTTTATTTGGGCATGAACAACTTATTGCTTATTTAATGCATGTAAAGGGAAATCTATACATTGGTGGGTGGATGTATATGTAGTGTTAGAGACCGCCATTGTTTAGAGCTCTGCTCTAACCTCATTGCAACTCTTTTAGATGCAGGACATAGAAATAGGAAGCTACAGAGGACACAAGACAACTTGGAGCTAAAGACCATCAAGGACAATGAACTTCGACCAGTCATTAGGAAATGACTGGCCTCTTCCCCTAATATGCATTTTTATTCTTTCAATCCATTTGTGTATATATTGTACTTTATTTCAATTGAATAAGCTATATCTCACGGCTTGTGTTTGATAGATTTAAACTCTTGAATCAATAAAGATTTTCTTTCTG
This sequence comes from Sequoia sempervirens, assembly GCA_007258455.2. Lineage (NCBI taxonomy): Eukaryota > Viridiplantae > Streptophyta > Pinopsida > Cupressales > Cupressaceae > Sequoia > Sequoia sempervirens. Next base: position 40,416 of record VDFB02335587.1, read on the forward strand.
CAATATTTGTGTAAATCTTTTCAATATTGTATGCACCTATATAAATGAAACAATCTATTACTGAAAGATGTAATCTCTTTGATTTTTTGTTTATATATCTGAATGCAATATAGGGAAGATTGATATAAAATGCACTTAATTTTCAGTTTGTAAATACCTTTAATAACTCACTCATTTTGACAAAAAACAAAATGAGTAACACTTACCTCAACTAAGCACAGTGTTAGGAAATGCGAGGCGAGAGTAACAAGGACCGTAAGGCCTCTTAGTCACTTTGTGGACCCGAAATGAAGGAAGAGACTAGGCAAGCCGATTTTCAAGTCCAACAGTATGCCTCTGGAAGCTCTCTGTCTGGGGACGATAGCGCAGCACATTGGCGTCTCTAAAGTGCGATGTAGTTCGTACAGCCAGACAACAATAAAGACGTGGTCAAACCAAGGAAAACTAGCTAACAACCCAGCAGACTTAACTAAAGGTCCAGAATGATGTGATTAAATAAATAAAATATTCTCTAATATTGTAAAGCAATAATGCAAGGGTGAAGAGGGCAAGAAGGATCTCACCAAGGAATTCGTTCGCCAGTTGATCCCTCGAAAGCACCTTCACCCACACATATAAAGAGGGAAAATGTTGGGTGGTTGTATAGGGGCTTGCCTCAGTTAGACTCCCGTTTAGGTGTTTCCACCTCCACAGACAACCAAAGGAAATGAGATAAAGAAAATAATGTAATAAAGAGTACAAAAGCACTACAAAATAGTAAAGTGCTAACTCAACCACATGAGAGAAGGGAAGAGAGGGAAGCTTACCACCTCCACCAAGAGTGCTCAAGGTTGCTTGGAGGAGAGAATGAGAGTACTCGAGCCTTTGTTGCAATGGTGTTTCGTTCCCCACTTGTTCTACCAATGTGATCGAGTGTTGTATTTGCTGAAATAGGGTATTAGTATGCTACTTAAGAGCTTGAAATTGAATGTGGGAGTGCAAGAATAGAAGCTTGAAGTTGTGAAGAGTTGGAATGCATTTTGGAAGAATGAATTTGAAGAAAAGAGGGAAGAAAATGACCATATTAGGGTCGGTCAGCTGAAGGGGGTGTTACAACTTGAACCCCAATGAGAAGTGTAATGCCTCTGTAGGTTTAGCCACAAGAATCTTCCAGGGACGTAAGCACGCTGCATGAATGTTTGTGAGCCGCACGAGCATCCCCAACAGAAATGCCTCCATCGACACTTAAAATAGGCGCCAATTGGGATGCAAGCAGTGGGGTTAGGTGGAATTAAGCCTCTGAACTTGGTTCTCTAAAGTGGAAAGAGGAAAAAGGGGAATTTGCATATGAGGTGCAAATTTTCTCCTATATAGAATCCCAAGTAGCTATGTTTGGAAGAAGATGGATGTCTTGCTACATTGAACCAATAGGAGCCAAATATGCGGTAATTCCAAGTTGATCAAGAACAACATAAGATGATGATGTATTCTTGATTTGAAGAGTGGGAACATTTTAAGACATATTTTTAAACCATCAGAACATGCAAGACCTGTGATATACTCAAGCTTCTCTAAATTATTATCATCAAAGGGCATGGAATATGCATTTTCAAGAGGGATAAGACAATCTGCAATAGGCTTCTCTAGGTATGGAGAAATATGAGGGTCTCCATGGATCTCCCAAAGATAATTCCAAAGTGTGTGGGGATAATGAATGATACAATACACATAGTGTCAAGATCAACACTAGAACATATAACCCCTATAGTATGATCTCAGATGATACCCCATGCTGATAAACTCCCTGGTGTGTCTAGTGTAGGTATGAGGCCATTTAGATAAGGAAAAAGGTCAAGCACCTAAGATGTGTCAGGATGTTTCACCAACACTCATAGTTATCCTAAATGACCATAGAAGGATGAACATAAAAACCCATGTGATACTAACTCAAATGATAAAATCAGAGACAAAATATTAGTAGATATAAATCAGATCAAACAAAGTCATCTCATGAAAACATATCCTTTCTAGGTGTCAAGACATCCAAGTAATTGATAGAAATGTGAGATCATGCCAAAAGATGAATAAAATGTACCTGGCATAGATTTTGTAAAAAATGGATGAATGGAACTGAAGAGTTCTAGAATACCTTTCCAACACTATTGAAATCGTGAAAATTGAAGATACAGGCAAAAAATTATGAGCTTGAAAGCAAAAAATGATGATCTGAATTTGAGTGAGAATAGCACTTGAACCAATAGAAAATTTTGATAATAAGATCTACACCACTAAAAGGTAGACGAAACCAACTTTTTGACAATATCTTTTTTTCCCAATTTCAACATCATATTCTAAAGTTATACCAAAAAGAAAAAAATAACTCCTTTAGGGAAAATGAAGGCTAGGAGGGGGCTTGGAGGGGTCATATGGCTAATCATACCACTAACGTCAGTGTGACATCATGTTGATATCAACAAATATGTCGAGAATATTCTACTCACCAGAAAAAAGCCAATTCACCGATAAAGTTGTAGTTGATGAAATATTCTTTATGTTTGCCAAATATTCACCAAAGGTCATTACGCTAGATTTTTGCAAAGTTTCCAATTTTTGGAAGTGGGGCCTCAAAGATTCCAAATTCATCGATGCTTTGGGGTAGTCAAATGATGTTGTGAGGTTGTCGGCTATTTCCAAAGATGACGGCTTAACAAGCCACTGATCGACTCTTCAAAGACCATCGACAATAAGAAATGCTTGGGAAGTTAGTGGGGCCCGTTGTGTGTAGGCTTGTCATAGGTAAGTATGCCTGCAATAAGTGTTGCTCCTTTTTTTCTTTTTCTTTTTTTGAAATTTTTTAATCCCATTTTGATTTTCATGAAATTTATTTGGTAAAAAAAATAATAAAAAACTACAAGAATAATTTTGAAACTTGTGATGCCTATGACCACTTGCCGAGGATGAATGACGGAAAGGTCGTACAGGTCCATACAAATGTATGAACATATGGATTTTTGTGCCCCTATTGCTATTTTTTTTGTTTTTTCAACTTCTATAAATTTGATGAAACGACGGGTGATCCTTAGGTTTTTGACCATTCTAGACTCAACTGTGATGCTCGTTTTGCCTCAAGATGACCCAATTCTTCTCTCAAGGCCAAATATCTAAAAATCCAGATAGGAAGGCATAGATATGGTGCTCTAATATCATATTGGAGTTGATAGTGAACCCCACAACTCCCAAAAATCCTTGCAACCAAAACACCCATCACATCTCATAGATCAAAGCAACTGATTTTCTATGCAACCAAGAGAGAAAATATTGATCCACAAAACCATCTAATATTCCTTTTTTATTGAATGAATATATGTGAATGATTATTACAATGAATATGCGTTCTTATAAAATAAAATAAAGCAAACCCTAGATGAGGATTGCATTAGATTGTGACAAGTGTCTTAATCTCATACAATGAGACAACTAGACCTATAATTATCCCAATCTATTAATAAAAAAGCACTCATAATTTTAGCTTAAGTTAATAAAGTAATGAGGGACTAGATAATTAATTAATGATTTAATTAATTATCAAGTGATTATCCTGATTACTCCAACAAAATTCT
>VDFB02335588.1:0-31715 GCA_007258455.2 Sequoia sempervirens
TGCCTATTTAATTAGTTAAGCTAATATATTCCTCTAATCTCTTCTTGTTTTAGTAATTAAATGATTTTCTCTCCACTAAAATCTAAAATAGACCACCTTTTAATCTTCATCATCCATTCAAATCTCAAAAAACATCTCCACCCTCTATTTTCACACATGTCTCCATAATCTCCCATGTTTGAATCTTGTACATGTTCAAATCTTCACCTTTTGATCACAGATTCAATTCTTTCTATCCACTTGTCTATCTCCAAGCTCCATGCATTCTAAGGTAATCCCCACCCTCCATTACCTCCATTTCATATTTTCCTTCCACTTGTAACTTAGAGAGCTCACATAATCATTTAAGCTAATCCCCACGATTGATCTCTCAAGAAAATATCAACCCTTAATTATCATGGTTGAAAATCCACTTAAGAAACCTCCTCCAAAGGAAAAATAGATCACATTCTTATGCAAGTACATGCTACCCATTTTAAAAATTTGTACCATGAGAGAAACTAACATCATTTTATATCTTTGTGCAACTACATTATCATTGAGAAATCACAAAAATCATGAAATTTTAGCTTGTGTTTTGTGTTATTTACATATATAATGTCTTCATTTTTCTCTAATTTGAGGTGTGTGTTGATTTGGATAGAGATATGTGTTTAGTGCATTAACTCACTTTGTTTGTCCAAATTTAACATTCATAGTGTGTAAGGAAGAATAAATGAAAGGTTAGATTGGAGAAGTTAAACTTAATACAAGAATCTACCACATATTATTATATAATTATATTTATTAAGACATTTTTTTCAAAATAAACCCAAAGATAAATGAGAATCAACATGAATATATACAAATTTCACTCGTAAATATATAGTCATGATATTACAAAAACATTAAATCATAATAATAAAATCTAAATTTCATAATACAGATTAGAAATTCATACCATGATCATCAATATTTTCTAATCTAAAATCAAATATTAATCTACATTTATATTTTCCACTAATGGAATCATGGAAGAGTCCAATTGATTGGCAACAACACCTACTCACTTCATTATTAAGGTTGTATAATCAAGGTATATAATGCCAAATTAAGCACAATAATTAGGTGCATAGAGCCCTAAGGATAATGGCTTGAAAAGGTCCTTAACTTGTTTTCTTGTCATTTTCCAAGTTTTAGCTGTTTGGGGGTAGGCATGAGCTAGATGCAATGCATACTAAATGTTCAATATTGCAATTTTTTTTTGCTCCAATTGCAAAAGATAACAAGTGCCACGTAGTGGTAGGGTGAAGCCATAATAGTGGTTTACAATTTGATGGAGAAAGGAAAATTGAGAAAAAATGACCCCATGGCAAAAAAATTAGTTTTAGGGGTTCGCATGAACCTACATGTTCGATTGAACCATAAAGGGGTTCGACCAAACTAGGGTTCGAGCGAACCCATTAACTATTGGGCCCAAATTTCCTGCCAAAAAAATAAAGGGAAAATGCATATTAGTGGGGGTTCAAATGAACCAGGGTTCGAATGAACCCTTGGGGGTTCGAATGAACCCTTGGGGGTTCGCTAGAACCCCCCTGGTTCTACCAAACCCCCTTTTTCCTAATTTTTTAATTTGTTCACACAAAAAACCTAAAATTTTACGCTTTCAAGCTCTGGTTGGGGATGAAAATGGGGGAATATTTAGAAACCAAACTTGGAATCGAGTAGCCTTCAAAACGAGCTATCCAATGAATATAATTTTAGTATGTTTTGGTTTTATTATCTATCTGTTTTTTAAGTTTTATTAAATATAGGTTTTTCATCGAAAACAAAAATATTTGTTCTACACAAGTGGAAAAATAGAAGATTACAATTTTTTTTTTTAAAAATATGAGTGCACCGGATATTGAAGTCCTTGATCCAACAAAAAAAATGAATTTCGATACATACAAAAAAAGTTACGTGTTATACTATTCACCTATGTCTGAATTATAATTGGTTTGACTTTGAAACTTGATTAAAGAAAAAATATTCAATAAAAAACTATCTAACCAGAGTGGAAGCACTAGATATCGAGTTAGAAATATAAATTTGAAAGAATTGGAATTTTATCGTATGGAAAAAAGTTGTGTTATCTGATTATTAGCGTCACTTTTTAAAAATGCTATTTTTGAAAAAACCAATTTTCGTGGGAGATGGAAAAATAAGTGCAATCTGATTCCAAAAAAATTGAAAAAAATATTTTTAGAATCTACAGACAAAATATGACAAGACTCTAGTTTGCATCATCTTCAAATTCCTTACGGTTTAATCGCTATAGGTGCTCGACTGTGGAGATTGTGTTTAAAAAAAATATCAGTGTCCAGTTTGGCCAAAAATTGTAAACCACTATTGTGGGATCACCCGGTAGTACTTGCCTTTGTAGTATTCTAATTAGAGATTTGTAGAGTTGGAATAAAAATAAATGTAAGTTTAACTAATGTGAATAAAATTAAATGTAATTTTGTTTTAATTGCTGTATTTTAGTTTTGACTTTTGTATTTTGTGTTTTGTTTGATTAACAGCGTTGGTTTTTTATATGTTTTGGTTATGTAATGTAAATATCTTGTTTGATGCGAAATATTTGAAAATAAAATAAACTGGAATAAATGTTTATTGTTTGGTGTTATTTGTTTTCAAAAAAATTAAAGTTGAATACATTTGAATATTTATATAATGAACCCATTCATTGAGAAAAGGAAGTAATTTATGAATTATTTGTACTAGACATAACTATGACTAATAAAATTGAAGTTGAGTTTGTTCTTTAGAATACATATTTTCTAAACATTAAATAATCAAATGATTTATTATTAAAAAAAATTCTTTGATTGATTCTAGTTGATTTTGAATTTGATGGTGAAATCTTCATTTTATAGTTGAAGTTATATTAAATATACTACTAATATAATAAATATATTATATTCTAATTTAATATTAATTATTTATAAATTATATTATATAAACTAAGTAAATAGATAATATTGTAATAACAATATATTTTAAAATATTGTTATAATTATTCATATAGTGATTTACTATTATATTAATTATATTAATAGCAATAATATAATAATATTAATATTATAATTAACATAATAGTCAATTAAGATAGTTTATTAATATATATAAATATATATGAAAGGAGAACCTACAAAATAAAATAACCTATAAGGGTAAGTGCACCAAGATGGTCACACTTTTGTGGCCAAACAAGAAAAAAAAAGCCATAATGCGTTCTCGTTATAATGCGTTCGCGTTATAATGCGTTCGCGTTATGTCTTTTTAAAAGCAAAAAAAAAGCGAATCCAAATATCATTTCTCATTTCATTTTTTCTGTGTTTTAGCTCCGCCCGCGGCCAAAAACCCTGTTATATGCGCTCGCGTTCTTGGAGGCGATTTCATCAAAATTCATCAACATCAATTGGATTTCTTCACAAATATGGTGCCACGACGATGAAGAGATGCAAGAGGTAAGTATTGTTTGGTATTTTTTTTATTTTGTTTGTTTTAGTTTAGAAATGATTTTTTTTTTTAATTTGTAGGAAATCCTCAACAAGAGGAGGCAAATCCTCAACCAAATTAGCCTCAACAAAATCAGCCTCAACAACAAAATCAACCTCCCCCACCATTCTCTCAATACCCTCCTGGCACCCAAGAAAATTTGAGGAGTGAAATTGAAAACAATAGAAAAGAAGTTGAGGATCTTATTAGTAGGTTGAGTGATCAAAATTCTTCAACCACAGAAAGAATACATCTAGCAGATTCATTGAAGGATTTGTTAAGAAATGTAAATGCAAGTACCCAACAAATATCTGGATGGCAAAATAGGATGCAAACATCGAGGGCATATTATGCAGACAAATTATCATATAAACAAGTAAAATATTTAAAGATTACTAAAGGCGATTTGTGCTCTCTATTCACTGACCCTAGAACAAATCAAAATCTCACCCTTAATGCAAAGAGGTTTCCTATTCATTGGTGCCACCACCAAGAGATTAGGAACCATTTTTATGACATATGGTATATGGTCTTTGATTACCCATCATGCAATAACTGTGAAGTCCCGCAATATTTTCTTAGGAAATTATACTATGAGTTTGTATTGAACCAAATCTTGAATTATTTTGATATGAGGGAGTTTCAGGGGAGAGGTGGGGGGTCAGCATAGGATAGGCCCGGTGCACAGCCGGATCCTACATGACAGGGGAGATGACCTCTCGCTAGGCCGCCTCATGAGTAGATTGTGATGCCTGCAGTTGCAAAGGAGAGTGCTGATGTAGAGACTTTGCAGGCGATCACATCCTTGACTCGGAGTGTCATCCACCACACTAGCCCCATTGTACAGTGCAATCCAGGGGAGTCTTCAGGTGGTGGCCTTCAAGGCCATGTGTATGCGATCTTGAAGCCACTTGTTAAGTATATAACCCTCACAGGCCCTAGGGGAGGGTGCTCACAGCGAGAATCTTATGCTTTTACGGCTGATCCATTATGCATCTCTGAGGGGATGGAAGGTGACATTTGTATGATGCATATAGGTATTGGCCAGTCGAGGTAAATTCAACATGTTCATTGAATTTAGTTTATTAAATTTTGATTGTGAAATGCAAGATTAACTAATTTAGTTTTATTGTTTTAATAAAATTGCAGGGTCACAGTGTAGAGACTGGATACACCAGTCATCCACCTACTTATTTTTGCGGTACACCTATCGGTGGGGTATGTAAAGTTAGTAAACAATTATAAATTTATTACATGTGTTAATAGCATTGTTTCACGAATGGTATTTTAATATGTGATTTTTGATGTTGAATAGGGTATTGTTGGAGGTTTCAAGGAAACACCTCCGAGTGCCAATAGATTTGATCAAACGTTCACGGAGATAATATAGAATTTAAAGAGAACTTAAAGTTAATGAATTCTAAGTTTAATCTAGATTTGTGTATATATAGTCACTTAAGAGTATATGGGTTCACTAGGTTATTATTTGAAATCTTTTTAAAAATGGTCCTACCATGATTGTTTGTCTTAGAATACCTACACTAGCAAGCTATATATAATAAAAATTTAACATGGAACTGACAAAGGTAGAGCTACATTCTACTCCATCCTATATAATTTTTTGTGATGTCAACGTAACCAAGAATAAGACGATGGATGTCCTACATGATGTTAATGTAACCAAAAATAAAATTTCTATCCTCGACCCTATCTATCAGCCAAGACTCCTTCAATATCTCCTAGACGCTTGGAGATGCTTAAGACTAGGTCAAAATACCCTATATTCTCTTCATTTGTTGCATAGCTCATCAAGTTTCCCTATATGTTCTCTAACTAATCATGATTGCATGGAAAGAAGTTATAATTACTCATTAAACTCTCAACTATTGGAGCCTCCTCAAACTTTCCCATAGGACGTGGAAAATGCTTAGAAATGATTAAATTCCCTAATAGGGTGTGGGAGATCTTTTAGGAAAACATTTGACACTAATTTGATCCTTTGAATTCTTCTTCATTCTTATATATTCCTCAAATATACCTTGCAATACCCCTATCATACCTAAATCTACTACATTCATGTCCTTGTTAGCTAGCATGTAGGTGATATAGTATGGTCCATGAATTTTTATGTCTTCTTTTTTCATTTTTCTATATAGTCCTCTTTTATCTCACTAGCGGTCCTCACATAAAAAGAAAAGAAAAAAATACTTCTTTTTCTCATCTAAGACCCCTAAGGTTTTAAACCCCTTAGATGCAAGGATTCAAAGCACATCAACCATGTGGTACAAATGACTAAATCCCAAAGATGATTTGTAGCAATGAAAGAGTTTGGAAAGGTAGAGAGAGCTACACTAGTGACTCAAGAGAAACTTTAGCTTTCAAAAACAAAGTCAATTAGGCTGGCAGACATGAGGATTAGGCCAACATTTGGTGGAAGAGGAAGAAAGATGACTGGAACTTTGGAGGCCCACCATCTAGATTTTGGTATTCAACCATGAGAGTAGATCTCAAGAGAGCTGATATCATGTATCAAAACATTAAGCATGCATTCTTCCAGCCAATTGATAAGGAGATGATTACTTTTCTTCATTTTCATTTCCATAACCATATCACGGCATGGGAACCATGAAGACCAAGGATGTCCAGTTTTATGTGGAGGTAATGGATGTGGTCCAAACTTTAGGAGGGGCAAGAAGGTCAATGTATGATCTTGATGAATGATAGAAGAGGGGTTGGTCAGACAAACTAGGGGCACCTTGTCATGAGTAGGGACCTATAGGTTAGATTGGTGAAGCAAAGCACCAAGGAGGTCTTACAAGGAAAGGCCTAGAGCAGGTACATACAAGGAAAGGATCCTGCCTGCCTGCTCCTCTTCCTCTTTTTGAACCTCCTTGAGGTCCTCTACCCCTATTATATCCACCTCTTGTAGATGTTTCACCTCCATGCTCTGTGAGTTTTGACTCTCCTTGGTTTCTTTGGTCATTGCCTCTACCTTGGTAGCCACCACACTGTCCTCTTTGATCTCTTTGATCTCTACCTTTTCCTTTACCCTTAGAAGTCTGATCTTGCTTCCTCTTACTATTCTCTTCAATCTTTAATGCCAATTGATAACATTGGTGCACTGTTTTGGGGCTTAAGAGAACCATCTCCTCTTGAATTTTCCACTTCAAACCGTTGAGATACCTTGCCACCTTGATACTTTCATCCTCTGTGACATTGGACCTCATGCAAAGTCTTTGAAACTCTTCAGTATAAGAACTCACATCCTGATCTCTTTGCCTCAAACTCTGTCTCCTCATATACAACTGAATTTCATAGTCTTCAAGTAGGTATGCTTCTTTCACCTTGGCAACCATTCCCTTCCAAGTAGAGGTAGGCTACTTGCCTTCCTTCTCCCTCTCTATTTGAATGAATTTCCACCAAGTTAAGGTAGAACCTCTTAGTCTTGATTTAGCCACCTTTACCTTCTGTGCTTTAGTGACTCCATCACACTCAAAATGGTTTTCTATTCCCTCTATCCAATGCATAACTAAATCAGCCTCCATCTTTCCACTAAATAGTGGTACTCCTTCAAGTGCTTTTCCACTCAAATCCTTCAATGCTTTCAAGAAGGGATCCTCCTTCAATATAGGGTTAGGTTCAAGGATTCTATCCTCCTCTGCAACCTCTTCTTCTTTTGCTAAATTCTTCCATCAAACCGCATAACATTCAGTGCTTGCTCAAGTTGGTCTAACTTCTCTCTGAATATCCTATTGTCTTCCTCTGTTTCTTCAACCCTCTTGGCCAACTCAGCATTTGTCACCATGATGCTAGAACCACTAGACTCTATCTCTGACATACAAGATCAATCCAAAATATTTTGCTTGCTCTGATACCAATCTAATAGGGAGAGGGGTTGGAGGAATCAATCACTGATTCCTGCTCTAGGCCTTTCCTTGTAAGACCTCCTTGGTGCTTTGCTTCACCAATCTAACCTATAGGTCCCTACTCATGACTAGGTGCCCCTAGTTTGTCTAACCAACCCCTCTTCTATCACAAACTCCAACCACCAAGTCCACCTTGGTTCATTGCCACAACTCTTCCTTAGCCTTTACACTATACTAAAGACCAATCTTCCTCAACACTCCATCAACTCTTGTAGGGGTAGTGATAAGTCTTAAAAGGCTTCAAATTGTCCTCCAAATGTGTTTGAACAACCTACAAGACTTCAACTTCCCATCGCTCTCACCAATCCTTTAGCTAGGGTTTGAAAGGCTAGTAGCCCTTGAGCCCCTATTAGGTCTCCTTCACCTACAAAACAGGTTAGAACTCACAAATATCAAAAGAACTTCCCACTCTTTTTCCAAGGTTCTTGGTTCACATGGACAACACTCAAAGATTCTTGAGGTCTCAGCCTTCCACTGTCCGTACAAAGCTCAAACATGAAATGGAGCAAAAACTAGGGTTTTAAGCCTTCCCTTGACAATTAGCAAACTTCTAATTTGTTTACACACCAAATGGAAAAATGGAGCCTTCTCCTTCATGTAGTAACAAGGTAACACACCACCCTGCCTCCTCCAAGAAGAAAATCCTCAATGGCTCAACACCCCTGCAAGATTTGTGACCTACACAATAAGTTTTTCCTAGCCAGACCTGCACTGGCTCGCCTAGGGCATCACTTTGCTAGAAACTCCTGCACTCAAGAAAAACCTACCAACTAGCATATGTGCAAGCATGGTGTCTAGGCACTGTTTCCAAAAGTTCGTATGGTTTGTACGGTGGAAAAGTGCTCTAGTACCCCATTTACTCAACACTGCCTGTTTTAGGCTAGCAAGCACAAAGAAACCAAAATATTTACAAAGAGACAAGAAAATGATTGAAAGAACTATCTAAAGGCTACAAAAAAATTGTATTGGATTTATTCTACATCCTACACACAACACAAAACCAAATTTAATCCATTAGAGCCTTCTTTTAGACCAAAAATAGAAAATTTCACTCAAAAAACTGTTTTCCTTCAATTTCCAACAAAAAAATATGTACAAACATACTTTCAACCTTGTACAAAGGTCGAGGAAACCTTTAAATATGATTTCCCAATAGTTATTTTTCCAATGGGCCCTTCTTGGCCGCTCAAACACAAAAGGAGCATGTTTTTGCAAAAATTGTCAATAATTGCAAAAACCTCCATTCCTAAACTTTGGACTAGAACTTTTTTGTTTCTCACCCATGGTCAACATGACCTTATTAGAAAACATCATTCCAACCAAAAAAATGCCTGAAGGCATAGATCTAAGTCATAAACTCATTCTATACTTCCACATTTTGCCTAGTGTGCTCTCTATTGCTTCCTAGGTGCTCCTACACCAATGAAATTAAGGAAGAACAACAAGAGAGGAACAGGAAAAATAAAATCAATACATAGTTTCAAGGATTTTTCAAGTGAGTAAGAGAGATTCCTTTCAAATCCTCTACTTTTATTGTTCTTATGGTAAATTTTTTGGTAGAGTTGGTGGAATTACCTTTCGTAGTAATCACCATTAGTGAGATTGAGATTGTTAACCTTGAGAGAGTAGGACTTGGGAAAAAGGGATTTGATATGGCTATTATTTTCAAATAATTAAAGTGAGATGTACTCCATATGTACGCCATTCCTGAATTTTCACTTGATGACATCAAGGAATGGATGAACTCCATGGATATAAAGTATTATGAAAGTAGAATGAACTTGAACTGGCAACCAATTTGTAAGACTATTACTGATGATCTAGATAAATTTATTGAAGATGTTGGTTGGGAATTTTTGAATATGGAAGCTAGTGATTTTGATTATGATAATTCAGAAGAGTCAGATCAAGGATATGAACCCTCTAATGTAGAAGAGGAATCATAATTAGATTTCATACAGCCACCATCAAGAGTGTTACAAGCCAATCAACAAGATGGAGGGAATTCTTATATAAGGATAATTTTCAATGTTGCAGGTACCAGCTTTAATGCCAACTACAATGGCAACATTGAAATTCCCTAGCAGTATTTATGTTAAGAAAATTTCCTTTAGATGCAAGGATTCAAAGCACATCAATCATGTGGCTTAATTTATATCATAAGTTGTACCATGATGTTCACTATGCATTCCTCTACTCTTTCAACTGTCAAATGTGCCACTGCCTTGTCATTGATCACCATCATATTCTCCTTTTCATGATTATTTTCTCTATCATCTTTGGTATAAACACTTGCTATTATATTTAACTCAAGTGAGGAAACTTAAAAATCATAATGATAGGCCAAAGAAACAATATTCAGTCTTTTCATGGTAAAAGGAGACCTCAATTTAATCACTGTCATCCTCAAAAGGTTAATTCCATTGTCAAACATTTATTGCATATCTTAAACTATGACAAGTGTTTAATAAGGGTTTTGAAGAATAGGCCCTTGACAAGTTACCTCCATCATTTTTTATTGTCATTGTATCTTTATTTAGCTCTTACTCCATTCCTTGCAACAATGATACTTGGATTTGTCATACTTAACTCAGTTGGCTACTATCAAAGCTCCTTTTGACTAGATCATCTCTTCTTCTCATATTGGTTGTCATATTTTACATTGTGTTTTGACGCCTTTTCACTTAAAATTTGTCCTAAAGGATCTTTTGTTTTTCAATGTGATTGTCCCAGGTTATTGCTTTTTAAAAATTGATAATCATATTGTTGAGTTACATTTAAATTACCACATCATTCAAACTCAAGCATTACTTCAAATTAGATAACTATTTTGTGATTGAATAATTTGTTGTTTATTTTAGATGTTGGTTGGCTCTTGCCAACGTAACAAGGGCAATGGATATTGGTGTTTCTATTGCAATAGAATCCTCGATGGCTCTGATTGGGGAGGTATGAGGCAAATTACTAAATTTCAATTTACATTCGTTGTTATAGATGAACTAGTTCTAGTGAAAAATCAAACCATTATTGATTCATAGTTTAATTCCTATTAGGATGGTTTATACAGGGCTCGAGCACGCTTGAGCATCGGCGTGCAAATATTTCCATCGAGGAGAGTGATCGTCAGATGGCTGTAAGTGATTAAATTTTTATTAAATATATTAATTTTATAATGTAATTTCTATATATTAATGTCTTCGCTATATTGTAATAGTTGAAACTTGACCCGGGAGCTAAACCTAGGAGGGCGGTGACCTCCTCCATGAAAGCAATTGACATATTTATCTATGAATTAAGCCGAAGGGAAAAAAATTATGTTGGGGCAGAGCATGGAAATGAATTTTGAATGTGAGCCCTTTGTTGTATGCCTACATGGCAATTTTGTACATATTTTGTATTCGATATATTTGACATTGTATGCCTATATGGCATTCTCGTAAGCCTATATGGCTTTTTTGTAACTATATTTTATACTTATATTGACATATATTGATGTACATGCGTGCATGGCTATTTGATTAATACAAATCTTTTTTATCGATGGTGTCCATATTTGCATTATAAATTCATGGTTCAATAGATATGAGTTACATGTATTCAAGTGTATACTTTACAACTTACGCACATATACTTTTTGACTTACGTTGGAACATCAAAAAGTGTGAAAATTTGTGTTTGGAAGTCAAACGTAAGCCAATTTTGCAATTATTAGTTCTTGCATACTTGATCTTATGGACTTATTCCTTCCTAGCACATATTGTGAATATTTCTCATTTGGTGTAGAAGACAAATTCCTCATTTTTGAACCATTGTTTTCTTGTTTGTTTTCCACACAGAAAAATGTTCATACTTTTCAGATTGATCAATGATCAATAATGGCTGATTGTAAACACTTGACATTTTTATGTTTTGAACTTTAATTTATAATTTTGTAGTTTACATTCATAACGTTGATTACATTGCATTGCACATCTTTCAAACTCAAAGCATTGCTTCACATTGCATAACTAATAACTAGATGCTGATAGATGACAAAATTTCAATTACAATATAGTTTTTACAAAGTCAACCTAAGCAGTTATGCAATTACTTCACATTGCATAACTAATAACTAGGAGTAGGCGCCAATTGCATTTTCTTGTCATGGCATTCTATGAGACCACATTTCTTTGAGGTATTTTTCAAGCAGTTCAACACTTGTCTATACTACCACATTTTTTGATACATGTCTACAAAGCATTTTGTCAAATAGTTCAGTGTTGCCTTGTTGCTATAGGTGAAAGCCTAAAGAGCGCTTTGAACAAATATGCATGCTTGGAAAAATCCTATCAAAAAGCATAATGATAGCAATATCATAGGTGAGTAGTGAACTCTTTGAGAAAAAATTCCCTCAAAAATAGTATCATATTGATGGAATGCCATGACAATCAAAAATATTTGATTGTCATGGCATTCCATCACCATGAAGATTTCTCATTTCTTTGAGGAATTTTTTAAAGAGTTCAACTTTGCCTTGTCTATGCTAACTTATTTACCGGACATGTCTATCAAAGCATTTTATCAAACAGTTCATTGCCTTGCTGCTATGGCTAAAAGCCTAAAACAGGTGCTTTCGAACAAGCTATGGATGCTTAGAAAAAATCTATCAAAGCATAATAGTAAGCAATAGCATAGACAAGGGAATGAATAGTTTGAAAAAAATGCGTCAAAGAAATGTGGTCTCATGGTGGTGGAATATCAAACAGTTCGTTTCCTTGTTGCTATGGTTGAAAGCCTAAAATAGGTGCTTCCAAAAAAGCTACATGGATGCTTGGAAAAAATTATCAAATCATACTAATAAGCAATAGCATAGAAAAGGTAGCAAACTATTTGAAAAAAAGCCTCAAAGAAATGTGGTCTCAATGGTGATGGAATGCCAAGACAATCCATAACAATTTGCTTGTCATGGCATTCGTCATGCCGTTCCATCACCATGAAACCACATTTCTTTGAGGCATTTTTTGAAAGAGTTCACTACCTTGTCTATGCTAACACATTTTTCATACATGTCTATCAAAGCATTTTATCAAACACTTCATTGCCCTGCTACTATGGCTAAAAGCCTAAAACAGGTGCTTTCGAACAAGCTATGGATGCTTGGAAAAAATCTATCAAAGCATAATAGTAAGCAACAAGCTGATGCAATACAAAGATTGCCAAACCACTCAACAGGCCCATTCAAACTACCACAATTCAAGTTACATCAGGCCCATATCACTGAGACACAACCCAAACAATAGGAGGAATGGCCTATTTCAACATACTACACTCAAACCCTTAAGGGATCGATCTGGTTGAACGTAGCTCGGAGTGATTCCGCGTGTTTGGGTGTGAAAGAGGACCATTCCTAGTGTAAACATGCATATTCGAACACGTTGGAACAGTCCGTTTGGTCACACGAGTTGCAGAACAGAAATTGCACCACCTTGCAACTTTCCACTGCTTCCATCTGATACTTTTTCCATCAACTAAAAACTGAACACCACGGGAAAACCACTCTGAGGTAACGAAAACTGAGAGAGGTTATTGTAGAGGGGCCCAACGTGATCCCATAGGATCAGATGAGAAGTTTCTAAGCATCATGGTGTCCAAGTAACCTCATGCTGAAGTTTGCACCCATTTTGCCCTTTGGACCCTTAAGGGATCGATTCGGTTGAACGTAGCTCAGAGCGATTCCGCGTGTTTGGGTGTGAAAGAGGACCATGCCTAGTGTAAACATGCCTATTTGAACGCGTTGGAATAGTCCATTTGGTTGCACGAGTTGCAGAATGAAAATTGCACTACCTTGCAACTTTCCATTGCTTCCATTTGACACTTTTTCCATCAACTAAAAATTGGACACCATGGGAAAACCACTCAAAGATAACAAAAATTGAGAGAGGTTATTGTAGAGGGGCCCAACATGATCCCATAGGATCAGGCGAGAAGTTTCTAAGCATCACGATGTCCGAGTAACCTCTTGCTGAAGTTTGCAGCCATTTTGCCCTTTGGACCCTTAAGGGATCGATCTGGTTGAACATAGCTCAGAGCGATTCCGCATGTTTGGGTGTGAAAGAGGACCATTCCTAGCGTAAAAATGCTTATTTGAATGCATTGGAACAATCCATTTGGTCACACAAGTTGTAGAACAAAAATTGCACCACCTTGCAACTTTCCACTGCTTCCATTTGACACTTTTTCCATCAACTAAAAACTGGACACCACGGGAAAACCACTCCAAGATAATGAAAATCGAGAGAGGTTATTGTAGAGGGGCCCAACATGATCCCAAAGGATTTGACGAGAAGTTTCTAAGTGTCACGGTGTCCGAGTAACCTCGTGCTGAAGTTTGCAGCCATTTTGCCCTTTGGACCCTTAAGGGATCAATCTGGTTGAACGTAGCTCAGAGCGATTCCGCGTGTTTGGGTGCGAAAGAGGACCATGCCTACCGTAAAAATGCCTATTTTAATGCATTGGAATAGTTCGTTTGGTCACACGAGTTGCAGAATGAAAATTGCACCACCTTGCAACTTTCCACTACTTCCATCTGACACTTTTTCCATCAACTGAAAATTGGATACCACGGGAAAACCACTCCGAGATAACAAAAACTGAGATAAGTTATTGTAGAGGGGCCCAACATGATCCCATAGGATTAGACGATAAGTTTCTAGGCATCACGGTGTCTGAGTAACCTCATGCTGAGTAACCTCATGGTCCTCTTTCTAAGTTTGCAGCCATTTTGCCATTTGGACCCTTAAGGGATCAATCTGGTTGAACGTAGCTCAGAGCGATACTGTGTGTTTGGGTGTGAAAGAGGACCATTCCTACCGTAAACATTCCTATTTGAACGTGTTGGAATAGTCCATTTGGTTAGACGAGTTGCAGAACTAAAATTGCTTGCACTAGATGACCAAATTTGCTTGTAAGTGCTAAACACTAAATCAGGTGTAACATGCAAACCAAAATGAATCTTTACAGGATAAATACATTTTAGGGTACCCATTTTGGGCATTAAAAACATATATCTATTTTAGATACACTTATTTGAAACACATGCCTGCTGTCCCAACTTCTTTGCTTCTAAAGAACCCCAAACATGCAGTGAGTTTTGCTTGTTTTGTGTGGATTTTTCTTAAAAAGGCACTTAGGAGTGATGGAAATGGTTATAATTAGTCTGTACGAATCTGAATTAGGGCTTTGGGGTGAAGGGGTTAGCCTAGGTAATCAAAATCCTAATGTGATCAACAAATTAAGCCTCTTGGGGACAGTGATACATTGGTCCATGGTTGTTCTTGCATCCACTGTGAAAAGGTGAGACTTTGGGGTCTTGTAGAGGCATATCATAGTTTCCCAAATTTAGTAGTTTGATCCTAGTATAGGCTTGTGGGTGGATTTTATTTAGACTATCCTACCTTTGAAAAATCTCTTGTCCCACCAAAACTAGGCCTAAATAAGCCACTTTTCCAAAGAAACCCTATTCAAAACTTATCACCTGACCATGAAACTTTCTACAGTATCTTAAATTGTTCCCAAACCAAGTATTTTCTAGGTTTTAATCTCCTATGACACCCTCAACATGCTCAAACACAAAACCCTCATGAAATTGCTCCAAAAACTAGGGCCTCTTGAAAAATTGACTTCCACACACTTCCAGAATCTTCTCTTTGACTTTTCACCATTAAATCATCATTCCTAAACACCTTCAACTCAAAAAAATTCCCATCATTAAGGTAGATCTCCTGCTGCTACACTTTAGGCATCATTTTCATGTAGTTTTCAATGTGAAATCTTGGTGTACACCCTATCATTCCTCCTTCCTGCACATTATTTTGTTAGATCTGTATTATACATGTAAGGATTGATCCATTTCACAAGTCACAACAACATTCTTTCATGAAATGGATCAAATATCCAATGGTAAAAATTGTTCCTTGACCAAACTCTTCATCCTTTCCCATATAGAAACTTTTGCCAACCCTCTAGCCATCCTATCATTATGAAAACTAGTCCACCATGTCAATGTTGTACCTCTCAACTTTGTCTTAGCAAACTTAACCTTCCTCTCTTCTTCCATCTCTTCAAACTCAAAATAGTTTTCTAAGGCACCAAGCCATCCTAACACCTCTTCACTATCCATCTTCCCCTGATAGATAGGCAACTCTATG
This sequence comes from Sequoia sempervirens, assembly GCA_007258455.2. Taxonomy (NCBI): domain Eukaryota; kingdom Viridiplantae; phylum Streptophyta; class Pinopsida; order Cupressales; family Cupressaceae; genus Sequoia; species Sequoia sempervirens. Next base: position 15,635 of record VDFB02335588.1, read on the forward strand.
TGACTCTTTCCTCCATGACCTTGTGCTGCTTTCAACAATCTTATGAACTTCCTTTCCTCAGGGTCTTCTATCTCATCTGCTGGTTGTCTTTTAGTTACCCACACATGCTCTTCTTCTTCATCATTGTCTTCTTGTTCTCCTTGTTCTCCTCACCTATTTCTCTCAAGGCTATTGATCCTAGAATGCATAGCTATTGATCAAGGCTATTTATGGAATGAAAGTAGACATTTCCATGAGTTGTGATCCTAAAGGGTATATCAGTAAAATGAGGGTAGAGAGGGGTAGATCTCATATCTACCATCATTTCCATGCATCTAATGATGTGATAAGGAACCTCAAAACTAATAAGGAGGTCAGAGAAAGGAAAAGGAAATGGATGTTCATGGTCCAAACAAAATAGAAGAGGATAAAAATAATCATGCTTATGTTATTCCTTTGCAAAGTACACAAGTCCCATGGAAATGATGGAGAAGATGTTTGTTGCCATGGCAGATGGGAATTTTTCTAGCATGATGAAGTTGGTAGAGCAAGAGAAAAAGGGATGGAAGTTGAACAACTTGTTCAACAACAAGCGTTGTCAATAGAATCATCATCACAAGTTGCTCACAGCCAATCAATGCAAACTCTTGATGCACCCTTGGTTGATTATTCAAAGAATCCAAAAGAAAGGGAAAGTGTGCAAGAGGAGACTATGAAGAATGTTCCTAGAGATGAGGAAGTGAACTAACACTTCCCTTCTCCCCAAATCAATCAAGGTGATGAACAATTTCCTAAAAATAGGCTAGCAGTTAATTTTTATGATGAGAACTCTATTCCCAATGATGTCAAAGTATTAGCTTGTAGCTAGTTCATGGATGATGATACCTTTATTACTACAAATGACTTTAGAGACTTCATCATCAAAGTGAAGAAAAATGAACTTAATGAAAAATTGGATAATGAAAAGGAGTTGACCCATCTATGTATGAAGAGGTCACTCAACAAGTTATCTAATAAATAGATTTTCATGCTTATAGAATCACTTTGGAAGAAGGGAGGAGATTAGTTAAAGAAAGTGGTATTCTTGTGTTTCTGATAGGGAGGGGGTTGGAGGAATCAATCACAGATTCCTGCTCTAGGTCTTGCTTGCAAGACCTCCTTGGTGTTTTGGCTTTCCACCTTAACCTATAGGACCCTTCTCAAATTTAGGTACCTTTGGTTTGTCTGGCCAACCCCACTTCTATCACAATTCCATCTACCAAGCTAACCTTGGTGCAATGCTCCAACTCTTCCTTATCCCTTAATCAATCCTAAAGGTTAACCTATCCTGAACTCTCCATTAGTTCTTGCAGGGGTGTGGGAATGTCTTTAATGGCTTCAAACCAACCTCCTAGGGTACTTGAAGCTTTAATGGATTGATATAGCATCAAGACCTGTGTAGGATGTAGAGTGGTGTTTCTACAAGCTTTGTGTGTCATTAGATAGTCGTTTTATTCATTTTCAAGCACTGTTTGTAAATAAGTTGGATTCCACATTGTTGCTGGTTTGAACCAGACAATCTTGAGCAAATGGAGGTTTAGATCACTTTCCCACCATACAAATTGTACGAACCTTTGGGAATAGTGACTAGACTCCATGTGTGTAAATATGGTAGGATTTAGGGTTTGTGTGAACACAGAAGCTATTGGCAAAGTCATGCCCTAGGCGAGCCAGGAAGAGTCTAGCTAGGGAAGACAAGAAGTGCAGAGCACATAACTTGCAGGGGTGACCAGTTCTTAATAAATTGATTTTTGGAGGAGGTAGGCAAGTGTCTTACCTAGTTTCCACATGAAGGAGAAAGCTCCGTCAGTTCAATTGATGTGAGAACACATTGACAATTTGAAAACAACCAGAAAATGACTTAAAACCCTAGGAAATGATCATTTTCAAGTTTAAGCATTGTACGGACAGTTAAAGCTTAGGACCTCAAAAATATTTGAGAGGTGTTCATATGGGACAAGGACCTCGAAGAAAGATTGAGGTGGTCTTTTGAAATGTTTGAGTAATAACCAGTTGTTTTGGTGATAGAGACCTAATTGGGGGTCATGGACTAGTAAACTTCTTAACCCTAGACGAGGGTTTGGTGAAAGCGATGAAAAGGTGGAGTTTTGGTGAACCTTCAAGAACCCTAGGAGGTTGGTTTGAAGCCATTGAAGACATCTCTACACCCTTGGAAGAACTAATGGAGTGTTGAGGATAGATTAGCCTTTAGGGTAGATTAAGGGCTAAGGAAGAGTTGAAGCATTACACCAAGGTTAACTTGGTAGATGGAATTGTGATAGGAGTGGGGTTGGCTAGACAGACCAAGGGTACCTAAACTTGAGAAGGGTCCTATAGGTTAAGGTGATGAAACAAAACACCAAGGAGGTCTTGCAAGCAAGACCTAGGGTAGGAATCTATGATTGATTCCTCCAACCCCCTCCCTATCACTCTTCTTCTTCATCATTGTCTTCTTGTTCTCCTTGTTCTCCTCGCCTATTTATCTCAAGGCTATTGATCCTAGCCTGCATAGCTTCTCTCTCCCTTCTCCATTGCCTCTCTTCCCTTGCTTTAGCCTGCTCTTTTGCTGCTTCTTGTTCTCTTCTTTCCCTTCTCTCCCTTTCCAAGGTTTCCCTCAACTCCTCCAAGTCTCTTGCTAACTGATTTTTAGGTGCCATTGATGATTCTTCAATCCCTAAAGGACCTACTTACTGCTTTGATACCACTATGATGTAGAGGATATGGGACTCAAAACAAAACTCAAAGGCTTGAAGGTTTTTTCAATGAAGTAATCTCAACCATGTTCTAAACAACATTAAGGAAAGAAGCCTCAAAGTGCACTTATGACTCCAATCTTTCTCCTATGGACCCAAACCCTTGGAATTACCTTAAGGGACACAAAAAAAAATCCCCAAACCTCTGACTCAAATAAAAACCCACTTTTCCACCTTGACTAGGCTTCCAGCCAACTAGGCCTCCAACGGTGGTTTTTTTGACTTTTCTAACAACTTTTCCAAAAGAATCACCAAACTAATGACTGAATTAGGTGTGTTTTGTGATGCTACACAACATACCAAAATATTGATAGCACTTGTTTTAGACCAAACCTTTAAAAAATCTGCTGTCCCACCAAAACTAGCCTAAATAGCCCCCTTTTCCAAAACAACCCTATTCAAAACTTATCACCTGACCATGAAACTTTCTACGGTATCTTAAATTGTTCCCAAACCAAGTATTTTCTAGGTTTTAATCTCCTATGACACCCTTAACATGCTCAAACACAAAACCCTCACGAAATTGCTCCAAAAACTAGGGCCTCTTGAAAAATTGACTTCCACACACTTCCAGAATCTTCTCTTTGACTTTTCACCATTAAATCATCATTCCTAAACACCTTGAAGTAATTTAAAGGAAGATTTTAAGTTTGAAAGTCAATGAATAGAAAAATGTTAGAGAAGCAAGGGTTTCAAAGACCTATTAAGAAACCTTATGACGATTCAAGGCATCATACAAACACAATTTGAAGCACACCATTGAATGCAAGGATATAGAGTTTAGAGGAGGTGTTCCAAGGGACTTTAAACTGAAATAGATGATAATGGAAAAATCACTAGTCTTAATGTCCATTTTGAGATGTGTTCCAATTTGAAAGGACCTAATGTCCTAATTTGAAATAGATGACTTTAAAAGGACCGAATGTCCAATTTGAAATGTGTTCCAAACTGGCTTAATGTGATGCAGAGCAAAGGAAGAAAAATATCAATCTACACTCAACTTGAAATTCATTTAACAAATTCTTGTTTCCCTTACAATTTGGACTCTCTTTCCCTTCATAAAACTTTGAAAGGGTAGACTTTGCCATTGTTGTTTTTGATTGAATTGATCACTCAACAATGCAACTTGATCACTCAACTTGAATCACACAATCAAACATCTCAACATGACTTGGGGATGATGTAAAAACTCTTCACACAATAGAAAATGACCAAACAAATAGAGCTTGTACCCAAAAACATCCATTCTTCCATCGCTCCTACACAAGCCCATGTAACATTGCAACATTCACCAATAGGATAGTCAAAATAAAAAATAATCAAAGGAATTAACCAAAAAATGAAACATTCTTTTAGACTCCTAAAAATATCCTCCACAAGTTCCCAAAAGCATAGGATCAAACACCCACCATAAATGTATCAAAAGATTGACTTCAAGCCATAAACGAGGCTTAACTAGGCCTGCATGAGGAAGTGTTCAACCTTTCAAGGCACACCCAAACACCCATAATTCCTTTAAATATTCTAACAGGTTCCCCAAGACCTGTTCCATGCTTTTCATTCATTAGTATTGCACAAATACTCAGAAAATTATGAAAAGTGCATTTTAAAGACCATTTTCATGCATTTACAAGGGAAAAACTGACCTAGGGCATCAAATAACTTTTTCAAACCTCCATCTTTCACTCTGAAACAAATTTGAACATGAATAAGGGCCCTAAACCTAACATTCTACCAAGTTTTACATTTTTTCCATGGTGGAAATGGGAATTATGACCATTTTGGTGACCAAACCCTTGTTTGGTAGGGTTTCAGACCCTCTTTCACTAAAATTGAAGTAAATTTCTTAATACTTAATGAAATAAATTCAAATCACCACCAAAAGAAATTATTCTCTACCCTCTATCAAACTATATTAATTATAGGGCTTTACAATGTTGTTGCAGGTCGTACCAATTGAAGGAATAGTCAAAACTACTAGAAAATCAAGAAAAACCAAGTTTTTTTAATATTCAAATGCTTCAAACTTCCAATCAACCTTCTGCCCTAACCAAAAGGAGGCCTTATAAACTTTTACACATCATTTACAATGACCCTCAACTATTTTTTGAAAGAGAGAGCCATTGGTTAAGGGATTTACAACTTAAATGATGAGTTTACACGAATTACTATGACAACATTGCATTTTTGAAGCAATTTTGACTCCTATCATCTAAGACCCAAAAATCCATTCAAATGACCCTGAAAAAACCTCATTACATCATCAAGACATCAATATTGCATTTTCATATACAAATTTGAGTTGTTTTTCCTTCATAGGCTAGAAGAGCAACATTTGTGCAAGATTGCAATTTTCACACTATTGACTCAGGTAATCTAAAAGACTCATCCTAATTCATGACTAATGATTTGGTAGAGATGTATGCAAAATGTGGAAGCATAGAGATAGCATGCAAAGTTTTTGACAGAATGCCTCAAAGAGATGTCATCTCATTGACTGCAATTATTGCTAAATATGCACAAAATGGATTTGTTGAAAATGCTTTAGAAAGTTTCAAGCAAATGCAATTGGTAGGTATAAATCCAAATTCCACAACCTTTGCCAACATCTTTCCTACTTGTACCAAAATGGGGGCTTTGGAACAAGGTATGAACATCAATCAAAGAATAAATAATAGAGAAATTTTGTTAGATGTTGTAGTTGCAACTACCCTAGTAGACATGTATGCAAAATGTGGAAGCATAGACAAGGCTTGTGAACTGTTTGACAAAATTCTTGAAAGATATGCCATCTCATGGAATACAATGATTGCAGGATATACACAAAATGGATTTGCTGAAAAGGCTTTAGAAACTTTCAAGCAAATGCAATTAGCAGGTGTGAAGCCAAATTCCATAACCTATGCCAAAATGGGAGCTTTGGAGCAGGGTATAAACATCCATCAGAGCATAATGCCAGACGCCTTCGAAACTACAAAAATGGGAAGGCATTAAAAATGGGAAGGCATATTTTTGACTTATTTTCTTTGTCACAATGCGACATGCTACATTATGACAAAGAGGGGCAAAATGTAGACACCTAAAAATGACCTAGGCCTGCAAGCTTCATTTTTACCACTTTCGTCCTAGCATAATCATGACATTTAATTATGTCCTTGGTCCACATTCGACTATTGATTAAATAATTTATAATTATTTAATTAATTCATGTCATTTATCCTTCATGATTATTAAATAAATAAATTTTAATTTATTTATTAAATACGTTATTAATTGTCTAAGTCTTCCTTTAATTAAATAAATTTCTTAATTTATTTAATTTCCCTTTCTGCATTTAATTCTTCTTGATTATTAAATAAATGAATTACATTTATTTATTTAATATGTCGCTAACTGTCTTAATTAAATAAATTGATTAATTTATTTAATTAATTAAGTCTTATCCATTAAATTAAATAATTAAATTTAATTATTTAATTGTTAATTAATATTCTTCTCATTTTAAATAAATTAAATTATTTAAAATGTCATCGCAATCTTAACTGTCAGTCCTTTTTGATAAATAATCTGAAAAAGATTATTTATTATCTCATAAAAAATCCATAATTTGAATTAATTTAATTCAAAATAGTATCTAATCTTCTAAAAATCAAGTAATTGGGCAGATTCTTGATTTTCCAAATCTAATCTTCAGTCCAAATCTTATCTTCTTGATTTTTTGAATCTTGCAAATCAGAAAATCTTATCTTTTTGATTTTTCGAATCTCGCAAATCAGACAATCTTTATCTTCTTAATTTTTCAAAAATCTTCATTATCTAATTAATTTGTCTCATTTATTCTCTGCCATCGATCTGATTTTATTCCGACCATTCGATTAAGGATTTTTCCCTAACCCCAATTAGGGATTCTCAGGTTAAATCTGGATCGTTCGTTGTAGGGTCTCTTCATTGATTTATCTCGTCCGTCTGTTCGAAATAGCCTTTTCTATAAAATGCCATCTCCTTCTCACTTTCGAGGAAACACGCTGAAATTTTGCGTAATTACTATAGACAATTCATTTATTTGCAATATTGATGGTCATAGGAAATTATAGTAATTCAATATTGGAATTTGTTTTAGACATAGGCATTGGCGTTTAGACATAGGCATTTAGACACATCAAATCCTTCAAGACTTGTTGTAGGACTTAGGCATTTCTAGATTGCTCGAACGACGAATCTGAGGGCAACATTATCCAGTAAGTAAGAAGGTGCTACAAAAATGAATCATGGAGACTTCGGCGATCAGGTATAATCGTTCTTTTATGCATTTCCATTGTGTTTTGTAGCTACTTTGGGTTTTTGTCATTTTGCTTTCAATTTAATTGATCTAATCTAATAACCTAGAAAATACCCTTAGTTACATTGGTGAACCCAACATATTTAGGCAAATAAAAAACCATTTTTGGAGTTGGTTTCTTCTTGTTGCAGGGCTTGTTTGGTTTTTGTTGCAGGTTTGACATCATTGTGGACAAAGCCAAAGATTCGACCATAACTTTCAAACAGATGTGTATTTGCTCACGAATTTTTTTTTAGCTTGGGGACAACATCATGCACTTTCATTCCAAAAATCAGATTTTTTGGATTGGTTTTTCATTTTTTATAATTATTTTTCTGTTTTTAATAAAAAATTAATTTTGGGAGCAAATAATTGAATTTTTCAGATATGTTTACATTTCTGGAAAGATATTCAAATTTTAGTAGGGGTCTACTCTTTAGTTTTTAAATTTGGATGTGCAATTATTAGTCAAAAAATAGATTTTTGGAAATTGGGGTTTAACAAAGATTGGCTTATATCTCTCCCACGGTAGTAGATCTGATCACAATTTTTTTTTTTGCAGATTTTTGATGATATCAGACGACTCCAGTAAAAAAATCAGAATTTTTTAGAGTTTTTTTTAATTTTCTATAATTTTTTTATGATTTTTCATAAAAAAATAATTTTAGGTGCAAAACAGCAAATTTTTCTGATTTATTTAATTTTTTGGAAATCTCTTGATATTTTAGACAGGCTTTATTCTTTGTATTTTCCATTTTACTATCAAATTTTTTTCTAAAAATCAGATTTGTTGTGACTAGCTAACTCTCTAATAGTTGTGACTAATCTTCGTTTGCAGCGTGTGGCGGTTACTATTCGTGTGTTAAAGACCATTGCATAAGGAACTAATAATCTTTTTTTTGCAGATTCGAATGTCAAAGACAAGATAAACAAACATTGTGCTTGTTTTTCTTTCATAGATTAGCAAACATTTGATTTTGGTGCATATAAAAAGAACACATGTCTTCTTTGATTGATTGTGCTTGCAAGATGGTAGGTGAGTATGCTCTCACTTGGTGAAAACCTCATGATCAGAAAACTAGACCCATCTTTATTATTTAATTACCCTTCACGATTTGGTATATCGGAGTATCCTCTCCCCTTGCGCATTCGTGCGATCCTGGGTGTAAGAGAAACGGTTACTGACTCTAGAACTTGGGCCTGTTCTGTTGGGAAAAAGTACTCACCCCAGGATGACTCAGACAGGTAGCACCCTGACACCGAGGGACTTCTAGCCGGTATATAAAAGTGGGTTCTTGGGGAAAGCCCAAGAATCACAGGTGTGGTTCCGATGAGATGGATCCGAAAGGGGACTCTCGCTGCATGGATCATGCCCCATGAACGGAATGCTCGAATTAAAAACCTATTGTCTTAGTGTCCAACCGTTCTTTGGCCGTTGCTTGGTATAGTGCAGGGTATAGTATCATGCCCGAAGACACTCACTACTGATCCCCTTGAGTAGAGATAGCAGTTCTTGGGAAGTAACTACCCAAGAATTTGAATTTGGTGTGCTCGAATGACGTTAATGAGTTGTGGAGGGGAGCCAATGCCACCAAAATTCTAAGCTATCTGCTCTCAAGAAGGAAAGGTGTTTATCACCAATCCGGGGTATATCGGTGGGCTATACCAAGTATACAAACCTTTGGCCTATTGGCCTTTTAGGGTTGTGCTTGTCTTATGTGCGATTGCTTACATTCAAAACACTGTGTTTGTCAAGTGTTTTCTGGTTTCATCACAGTTCTAAACAAAACATTCAACACTAAAAGGTCAAACTGTCAACATTTCTATTTTTCAAACACAAACTCAGAAAATCAATTTACTGTCCTCAACAAGTCTCTGTCAAAAATTATCCTGAAATTGCTCAAAGGTTGCACTATTTTTCCATCATCTTGCATTGGCACCTTTAGGTATAGAATTTTCAATTGTCATTTCAGCCCTTAGGTGTCATAGTCATAGTCTTTTGAGATTAGTTTGACCATAGGTTGTCATCTTCCATACCCTTGTTTAGGTTAACCTTGTCATACTTTGCAAAATCTTTACTTTCAAAATTCGATTACCCTTGGATTGTGTCATCATTCTCCTAGTCATTGTCCTTTTGGTGAAATTTTTCCAACTCATTAGTCTAGTTCAGAAAATTCATTTGTCCTTTGTCATCCTTGTCATTTTCAAGTCCATTGGTATTTGCAATTAGAAAGAAACGATTGTGCTTAGAGTGCTTAGGTACTTCTTTTTGCCAAGTCACATTAGTCCTAGTTTGTATCATGCATACCCTATTCTAAAAATACAAAAATACTTGTCATCTTAAATCTTGCATTGGTAAACTTTGAGTCAACATTGTCATTTTAGGTCATCATCACTTTCTTGCATTGTTATCCTTTATCCAAAAAAAAAAATCCAAAAAACATAGGCTAGTTCCATCCTTGCATTTACTTGTCATTCTCATCATCCTCATTTGAGAAAATCCCTTTTACAGTTGAGACTAGGCTTCAAAGACAACAACGACAAATGGAAAACTTTAGACAAGATTCCAATCCCAACATCGATAATCACACTTATGACACGAACAAACATTGGAAATTTTCTAACCCATTTCACAACATGAACATGCAATCTTCCATGAACATGCCATCTTCATCACAAAAAATTTTTGAACCATTCATAAAAAGAGACCAAAATGGACGAGTATATTGGAAAGACATAGAAGTTGCAGCGCAAAATCCTGATATATTCTCCTTTGTAAAAAAATAGTCCTACGTGACCCTCAAAGGTATCTAGCCATGATTTTGGATGAAGGGGCTAAGTTACCACAAGGCTTTGACATAAATACTTTTCCACCATCCATCTACCCTCACCATCAACAGTCACTTGACATAAATCCCACCAATAATTCACAACAAACATCCACTTATCACCCTTATCCTAACTTTGACAAGGGAAGCCAACTATCAACTAGTCCATTCCAAACCTCCACATTATATGCTAGTCCTTCACCTATTAATCCCGTCCAAGTATGCATCCCTTATCAACCATCTACCGACTCATGTCAAGTCCCCACATCATACCATACCGATCTGGTCCAAGTCTCCATGTCCTATTTCAATCAACCTTACACCAATCCAGTCGAAGTCTCCATGTCATATCCTTGTCCTTCAACAGTTAATCTAGTCCAAGACTTCGTGACATATCTAGTCCAAGACTCCATGTCCTATCTTTTTCCCTCACATGCTAGTCCAGTCCAAGTCCCCATGTCATACCCTTATCCTTCACATACTAGTCCAATGCAAGTACCCATGTCATATGCTAGTCCTTCACATACTAGTCCCATCCAAGCCCCCATGTCCTATCCTAGTCCTTCATCCATTAATCATTTTCAAGTCATCCCCTCACAAGCCACATCTAGTCATGAAAATTCTATCATTACTCAAAGTCACATCCCATCGTCTACACTTGAGGATACATGTCAAAATGAAAGCCCAGAGCATGACCTTATAATGTCACCCTCATGTCAAGAACAAGGTAGTTCATCCAATGACCTTATCTTCCAGTCCATCCATGAAGTCCTTCAAGACAATCATGACATCCAAAACACACCTCTCCTTGACAACGACTCTATTTCTGACTATATCATCCATGACAAACCCATCTTTGACCAAGACCCCATCATTGACCAAGAATTCCAAATCCATGACAACACCATCTTCGACCAAGACCCTACCATTGAACAAGAAGTCCAAAATGATCCACTCCTTGAGCTTTACGCCATTCATGATCAAACACTTGCTGACCCTATACAAGCCTCGACTATTGACACTTCCCACGATGAGACACTTGCCTTCATGGGACACATAGACGATATTCCTCAAGCACAAGAGTATTCCAATATGGACATATTTGAAAATGATCAAGCTATAGCTGAATTTACTGGACTCTATGACACTGACCATAATGATGGCTTCGACATTTCTTTCGAAGCACCAACAGAGTCATCTGAACCTGACATGTCACATGATCAGGCCAAAGATATCAGTCAGGAATATGTCCAACAAGACAATGAAGCTAAGACACTTTATCAACTAGGGTCATCTATCTTTATCAGAGCAGGATTTCTTGCACATGAAAATATTACAAGTGATAGTATCCACATACCTAATGATGGGTTAGCATCTTGCTTTCAAAACAACAAATACCCCATCACAAATAGAATCTGTCAAAGCATGCAATATCAAGGCAAAGGACTAGGCATACATGAGCAAGGCATTCAAGAACCAATACAACTTCAGGAAAATTACAGACATCAAGGTCTTGGTTATTCCTCAGTCAGCAAATCAAACGATGCTAGTGGTACCTCCTTGATACTAGGGGCAACTTTGTTAGATATAAACATCAAAATGGAATCCATGAAAAATCCTTGTCATAAGATTGCTTCCAACACCCCCTCCACCCACACCATGAACCATCATTCTATCATGAATAAACCTCCCCTTTGGTGCCAACAAAAACAAAACTCTTACAAGTCAAAAGATCAAAATCAAATGTCAAAGGCCATTGAATCAAACAAAAGGACAAGTGGACAAATGAAATTAAAATGGATCCCAAAGAAAGATGGATCAAACAAAGACATCAAGTCAAATACAAAAGTCAATCACAATGTGGAGCCACAAGACAAGAGGACTCCCACATATAACACATGTCCACCTCCTTCAAAATGGTCATCAATCAAGGCATATAAAAGTGTTGGTTCCAAACACCATCCCTCCAAAATCCGTCATCCACCATCCCAAGTTTGGAAAATAAAAAGTCATTCGTCCAAATGTCCAAACAACCTTTCCACATCTACCATCATCTATCCTAATCCTACATCTCGCCTAAAGTCCAAAAATCCTACGTCACAAATCCGTCACATCATGGCAGCAACTCTTTACCACAAGGACTCTCATGGCACTCTATTGCGATGTGCATATTTTGATAAGGCCAACTCTAGTATCAGAAATGATCACAATGACTTCGATCAGTTGTATACAAGTGCTATGATCCTAACAAGACAACTCCTTCAACAAGGTCATTATTGGCATATCATGGCACCAGTCTCTACATCGACATCGTCAGTGGATTCAGAATAGTTAGTGGTCATCTAAAGCATCCAAGCTATCCACAATATTAAAAAAAATAAAAAAATTGAAAAATAAAAAAATTGTCACCCTGATGAAAACCTGGCAAACAGGCGTTTGGTGACACCAAAAAATTCAGAAAAGGCAAGAAAATAGTAAAGAGAAAAATTTCATCCAATGGTGAAAACCTAGCAAACAGGCGCCCTGGACAAGTACCATGATGAAAACCTGGCAAACAGGCGTCATGTGTAAAATAAATCATCTATGTGGACTCTTACACTTGGGGGAAAGTTGTCTCATCTCCTAGGCCTTCCTCTTGGCATTGTAATTTGACCATTTAATCCATATCATTCCCACCTACCTTGGTCTTGACATAAAACTGGCACACATAAATTATGCTTTGGGAAAACTCTTGACATGCCTATCCTTCGGTCATACACGATTCACGAAACATCATGTCATTCACCATTATAGTCTTATTATCCTTATACGACATAGTCCTTGAAAATCATATGACAATTCCTTTAGTCTCATGTCTCCCATCTTTTACCAAGGCCACCCCCTATCCTTTCATGCCTATCACCTATCTTGGCTTTCCCTTGTCAAACAGTCTAAGGATAATCATCATCCCATCTAGTCCTAACCAAGTCATTCTAAATGCAATGAGTCTAATCCATACAAGCACATTATCCAAAATTTTACTTGACTACGTTCTTGGCCAGGCTGTAGACCTCCATACTTTCATCACATTATCGCCATTGTCCTCACGTTGTTTCGGGATGCGTCCTTCCCACGTCAAACAACGTTGTCATCACATGTCAATTGGTATTCAGCTTGACTAGGGGCACAATCATGTTTGTCCTTGGATTCTCATGTGTAGGCATTAGTCATTTGCATTTGTCACGATCCTCTTAAACGTCAAAATCCAAAAAAATCATAAAACGACAAAAAGACCAAAAACATCACAAAAAGTCCTAAAAAAAGACCAAAAACATCATAAAAGTCCTGAAAAAAGACCAAAAACATCATAAAATGTCTTGAAAAAAGACAAAAACATCATAAAACGTCCTGAAGAAAAACACAAAAACATCCAAATCAATGTCAAAACCCTAAAAATGGAGTCAAAGTTAGTCATGTCAATCAGTCCATGTCATTGTCGAACTACGTTGTCTCTGCGCATTTGCTACGTAGGCAAGGCCATCAGTCGATGAGTCCCTGAGACATTAGGTCAGTCCTTTTAGGGTTGTCCAAATAAAATCGTGGCATTTGTCACAATCGTCACATCGGTCAAATACGTCAGACATAGTCAAACTCGAACACAAGACAGTCATTTGAAACATCAATGTCAAAATTGGTCAAAATTAGAGAACATAAGCCAATCAATCATACAGTCAACATCAGTCAACTTGCCAAAACATATTAGTCAAAACAATGTCAGTCTCGTCACTTTTTGGTCCTCTTCAAGATGTGTCCTTTGCCTTTTTAGGATGTGTCCTTCCTGACAGTAGGCCCTGCCAAACCGTCAACACTGTCAAATTGGCAAAACTCTGAAACTGTCAAAACTATCAAACCGACAAGAATTCAATCTTTGGCAAACAAAATTAAATAGCTATTAATTTTTTTTGGTCTATCTTGTCTTATATTTTGACTATTTTGGCTATTTTGGCTTATATTTTTATTGTCTTGTCTTTTTGGTCATGTTACTAGCTACGTCGAGGATGTCCCATGAAGGATTTAGAGGTGCGATGACGTCTCCTGGCCTATTTTATTTTCTTTGACTGCTGTCTGTGGATTGTCTTGACAAAAAGACTGGGGCAACATGACCCTTAGTATGAGTTAGGACATTCCTTGTCTGTGACTATCTATTTTTCAAATGGATGACCTTGCACACCTTGGTCTACGTCATATCATGGTGTTTGTTGTCCATTTGTGTCATTTTACCACCCAATGATGATTAAGAGCAATAAATATTAAAGTCCTATGGCAATGTTTTGAAGGATTTGGTCTAGGAACTAACATGCATCTCCTTTTGTCTTTTCATCTTCTCTCACTCATCTCATATAGGCATTGCATCCATATCATCATCCATATCTTTTGCACTAATATTCCTTTGTCTCTTCATATTCTAGTCTTCTCATCAATTTCGAGAGCACACTCATGTTCTTGGAACCTGTCTGTCCTCTCGAGGGGGCATACCATAACCCTCCTCATCATTCTTCCTCATCTTATTTTGCACTGGGGCATATTTTTGACTTATTTTCTTTGTCACAATGCGACATGCTACATTATGACAAAGAGGGGCAAAATGTAGACACCTAAAAATGACCTAGGCCTTGCAAGCTTCATTTTTACCACTTTCGTCCTAGCATAATCATGACATTTAATTATGTCCTTGGTCCACATTCAACTATTGATTAAATAATTTATAATTATTTAATTAATTCATGTCATTATCCTTCATGATTATTAAAATAAATAAATTTTAATTTATTTATTAAATCGTCATTAATTGTCTAAGTCTTCCTTTAATTAAATAAATTTCTTAATTTATTTAATTTCCCTTTCTGCATTTAATTCTTCCTAATTATTAAATAAATGAATTACATTTATTTATTTAATATGTCGCTAACTGTCTTAATTAAATTAATTGATTAATTTATTTAATTAATTAAGTCTTATCCGCTAAATTAAATAATTAAATTTAATTATTTAATTGTTAATTAATATTCTTCTCATTTTAAATAAATTAAATTATTTAAAATGTCATCGTAATCTTAATTGTCAGTCCTTTTTGATAAATAATCTGAAAAAGATTATTTATTATCTCATAAAATCCATAATTTGAATTAATTTAATTCAAAATAGTATCTAATCTTCTAAAAATCAAGTAATCGGGCAGATTCTTGATTTTCCAAATCTAATCTTCAGTCCAAATCTTATCTTCTTGATTTTTCGAATCTTGCAAATCAAGAAATCTTATCTTTTTGATTTTTTGAATCTCGCAAATCAGACAATCTTTATCTTCTTGATTTTTCAAAAATCTTTATTTCTTTAATTCATTTATCTCATTTATTCTTCACCGTCGATCCGATTATCTGAGATATTATCTTGACCGTTCGATTAATGAATTTTCCCTAACCCTAATTAGGGATTGTCAAATTAAATCTTGTCCGTTGATTTTAGGTCTTTGTCAAAAGTCAATCTCATCCGTCCGCTCAAAATTGTGTTTTCTATAAAAGACAATTTTGCTCATAATTTCGGGATCCGACAACTTCATTTTTAATATAGGCATTATAGTCATTTTAGTATTGTTTTCATATTGTCATAGACATAGGCATTATTCTATCAAATCCTTCAACATTTGCATAGGACTTCCAGGTCATTTGTCATAGTTGCTCATACACAAATCTGAGGGACTCATTGACTTGCTGCAAACTAGAAGGTGTAACGAAGGTGAACCATGGAGGATGAAGAGATCTAGTGATATAATTGCCTTTTGTTTTCATTGTATTCCTTTATGCTTCATTATTTTCAGTGGATTTTGATGTTATTGAGCTAACCATCTAACAATCTAATTTTCCATTGATTACAGTGCATATACTTACAAATTAATATCTTACACTTTGCAACCCTTGTTCTCTAACAAAAATGAGACTTACTAACAAATTTTAAAATCAAGTATAAATTACCATCAAGTATAAATTTTACCTTATCCTACACTTTGCAACCCTCTCCAACCTTCCATACTCTCTCCCACAATCTCCACCATATCCCACCCTCTCCTAACCTTTCTAACACCTTCTCCTACAATCTTCCACCCTCTCCCACTATCTCCCACTCTCTAA
>VDFB02335588.1:34622-61381 GCA_007258455.2 Sequoia sempervirens
GATATTATAACCAATTATATACTATTTAATCAAACTCAAAGCACTTATATACAATTTAATCAAACTGAAAGCACTAACGTTAAACCATGAATATAGATACCTTAGTAAAAAAATGAAATTTGCTAATGAAGTAGACGGAAACGCATTAAATTAAGTAGACAACAATGGACATTACTATTTTCTTTTTGTGTCATTCGAAACATGTTTAGATATTGTATAGGATCAAATATAAAGTTAAACACAAAATTTGAAGGAAATTGGAAGACTAATAACCCCTAATACCCTAGTTTGTAAAATCAAACCCCTTTTTTTTAATAGAATGACATTAACAAAGATACACATAATTCTTTCACTTCTCATATTTAGAGATTATTTGAAAACTAAAAATTTCTAATTTCTAATTTTTATTTTCACATTTTTGAAAATAAAATTTTAGATGACATTTCTAAAAAGCTCTAATTTATAGGGATTCTCCGACTTTTGATCAATAACCACTAATAACTATACATATAAAATGTCAGGTCCTTCTAAACCGATCCTAGGAATTAGGATTTATGATGCAAGCTTTGTATACACTAAAATTTTAGAAGAATAACTAGAATATACCATCACCAAATTGAAGAAAAATAAATATAAACCAAGCATATTTGAGACCCCTCCCTTCACAAGGTGAGAAAAGCAACAACATACTTACATGTAGACAAGATTATATAAACCCTTTCAAGTAAATAGTTCAACAAAATAGTTCCATAATTATGCTTATGAATTTACTATGTATATTTTTTAAGATGTAAAGAGATTATGCAGTCTTCAATCAAATGGTTGTTTTACTATAATCCCTTCATTATGTACATTTATTTGGTTATTCATTCACCCAACATACCGCATTCAATCACTAGCTATTCTTACAAAAAAGAGTAACAAGGGATAGTCTTCTTCATTACTCCATAGCCACCCACATAAGAAAAAAATCCTTACAAAAATGATAATGTGTAGAAAACTACAAGCTATATGCAATTACTGATATGCCAAATTTCCTGACCATGTTATCACTGGAAATCTCAAGTTGCAAATATCAAGTTACCTGCATTTTCAAAAGCAACGTTGCAATTATTTTTATTTTTCTCTGTGGTTTATATCTGCTACATCTTTGTTGCAGATCTATTTTGGTTTAAAGAAGAAAAGCTAATTTCAAAATATTTTTAAGCTTTGGGGGCTATGTAAATTATTATTTTTTAGTGGCTCATTAAATATGAAGATTACCGCCAATTTTTATAAATTGTTTTTCATTGTGTTTGCCATGAAATAAAGTACTTTGTTGGACTTACTTTTTTTTTTCCAGTGCAATGCACTTGGGTCTCTATACAATTAATCAACCATGAAGATTTATAAAATACTAGAGAGAAAGAAAGGAACTCTGTCAGATGCCCATAAGTGAACAAAATTAGCTCAATGGACTTAAGAAATACACCAGTCTAATTATAGCAATTATAAGTTTAAGGCCAAGTTAGTTGAAATGACAGAAATGTGTGCATGTATATACTCAGTCATGCAGATTTTTTCAGACTAGAAGTACATAGTACAAGCCTTTTGGGACCTTGATTTTTACAAGAAACCTTAAATTCCATAGAACATGTTGAAGAAACCTTAAATTCCATAGAACATGTTGCAGACTTCCAGGTTTGTAGAATAAGAATTATGCAATGGAGGAATATAGTTGTAAAGAGTAACAAGTTTCCACCAACATAAAGGTCCCATTGGAAGAGATTAGATCAGAAAAAATAAATCACCATAAAGAATTCATTGGCAAACATGACCTTTTGTAAAAATCCATAAATGGCTGCAAAGACAGATTTGAATGGAATCAAGCTGATCAAAAGCTGTAGAGTAGCAGTGCAATTATGGTTCACATTATGTGCAATACGAATGGGTTTTAAGTTGTCCATAGAGAAAATATACATTAAAAATTTATAAGCAAGATATCTATGGTAGCATGACTGTTTTATTTAAAAAATAAAGCTTAATTGTAACCCTTGCAGCCAATACAATGAAACATGATTTTGAGACATGAAAAAGTAAATAGTGTTAAGGCAGAAAAATTGCTTCCAAGATAAATACTAATGGCTGCTGTCAGAAGAGTCATAGTCAACCAAACAGGAAAATGTGATGTACAACTTGGAGAATGTGGTGAGAAAACTGTAAAATAAGTTGCTCAGAGTCTCAGACAATTGAAGAGAAAACTGTAAAATAACTTGCTCAGAGTCTCAGACAATTGAAGATATTGACAAAATTTAAATCTCTAATGCAGCTAACCCCTGTTACATAATTAGAGGTAAAAGCAATTTCATAAAATGAATCAGTACTAAGAAACAAACAATAAATATAACTTGGAACAATCCAAGACTGAATGTCAAGAACAAAAGAAAGAAACCCTCATGAATTGCAATCTACTTGAACAAAAATGAATCATATCCTTCTTAATACTCTAAATTTCTAGAAAAAAACACTAGCATACATCAAAGTGTAAACAAAGATAAATTAGCATTTAACATGCAACACTAACCCAACAAACAAATCCAAATTTCATTCAGTTAAAAATCTCATTTGATTGAGCTTTCATTCCCTGGAGGTAGACTTCATCTTGCGGGAAAATGTGGGTGTACCCACATTCCTTTGAATTGAGTTAATTCAAGGGTGATTTCATCTAGTTCTTGTAATTTAGCAAACTACAGAGGAATTTATTTAATGACAGTTAGACCATGTGAGTGGGTGCAACATCTCCATATGCTTGCTAAAGCTTCATCTATTACATTTGCATTCCAACCTTTTCTTAAGTTTCATACAGTGAATTGGTTACTTTGAATTGTAATTCCTTGTACTCATTTGTGTTTGCAGACTATAGTATTATCACTATTATGCACTTTTACTGAAAACATAAACGTTGGAACTTGGATTTCTGTCTATTACAGAGTCTGGAACACCCATTCTTGGATTTATTTTTTGCTTACCTTTCAAGTATTATTGTTTCTGTGACATTCTACACATGCTTCCTTCCTGTGCTATTCTGGGTAAAGTCTCTTATCTCTCATCTCAATTTTTAATGATTACATTCTCTTCAGAGTTGACTAAGAAAAAAGGATTTTGAATTTGACATGGTTGGAACTAATTTATAATGTTTTGAATTGAATGTCTGTTGCAAAGTAGCCACTGCAAATTAGGAAGACAGATGACACTTCTCATGGCATTTTGTAATTACACAGGGAATTGTGTCAAGGTTCCTTTACTGAACAGTGAAAATAGAATAGCAGAAGAATGGCCATGGGCTCTAGAGAGATACCAAACATGTCAAGCCAGTGATAGCAGTATAGTCTAACTTTCACTTGAAGATTTTATCGCTTAATAGGTGAAATGAAAATTGCATAATGTCAATCCATTCATGTAAACATTTATTATGACACTATTTATGATAATCAAAGAAAGCAGAACGGTGACACAAGTTGTGCAATAGTCAAATGCAACTTAACAATATCTTCTTTGTTGCAAGAAATATAAAGATAACTTTATTTACATTTCTCCGATTGATCAAAAAGACACCTAACCTTTCTAGTAAACAACTGGAAGAGATTTGCTACTTAAAATCAACATATTGAAAAAACTAAATTCTTAGATCTCACATGAAAAAAAAAGTTCTCATATATTACAGATGACAATCCTCATGGTTTATATACAATGATAAAGAAAAATGGAAAGAAAAATAGTAATAATTATCTGTAAAAATTCCACTTTTCAAATAGCATACTCTTTATGACAGCTAGAAAACCATCCTGAGCAAATCGACTAGAAACTAGCCAATAAAACCTTCAAAAGCAAATCGACCAAACACTAAAACTATGAATGTCAGGTTGAAGTCTTATATGGTTTTTGTAGATCAGAAAATGATATTTCCAGGTTCTTTAAATATATATATATATATATATATATATATATATACATACATAAATATGAACATAAATGTGTTTTGGAATATTAAGCAAGATATATCATAAACAATTGATTAAGCTAAATAGTTATACATAGTATTCCTTCCCCATAATCAGTAGAGTAATTCTAATTTCTATCTAGTATGCTAAATTTTGTTAAGTAGGATAATTCAATCTAGTTCATTATTGGTTGTAATCATTTAATAAAGCAAACATTATAGAGGTAAAAATGAAAAAATGATTAAGAGTAAATGGCTTAATAAAGCATCTAAACCATTCAGCAATATCACTTGTAGCAAATAGGGAGTATAATAGCATGGTGTTATGTTTTATATTGTTAAACAAGAGAGTATAAAAGTTTTATAATGTATGAGAGTATAGACATGTCTATGTATTTATATATATAAACAGATAGATAGATATGTGTAGATAAGCTATCAAGTATAGATATATAGTAGATAGATATACCAATATATATAGATATACAAATACACGTCATTTTTAAGTGTTCATAATACATATCCATATCCAAAGGAACAACATGTAGCCGAGGATTGACATCCTCTGTATCACACACGAATCCTCTGCTGTGCAGCATCTCAAGTTACTTTCGTGGAACACCAATATTAAGGTGTTTTGAGGCCACCAAAAGTTTGAATAGATAGTGTTGTATCAATTATGTAACAAATGCATCATCCAGTAAAATTATACCTTGTTAACATGAATTGACCTGTTCATTCATGCACGCAACAAAACCCAATAAGATTATGAAAGCAGCTTGAAAGCTATATGAAGTAATATAACTAAAAATTCAATAACTATTGGATGTCTACAAGTAGATGGAGGTTGGCTTCAATAGCCTTAACAAGAAAGTCCATGGAAGTCTGTAGTCATTGCCAAGGCTCTCCAAGTGAACATATCTAAGCACCTAGCAGTAAAAGCAGATGCAGAGCAGGAAAGATTGCATGATGTCATCCTTGCAGAATTTCAATTGGATGGTATGAGTCAATGCTTAAATAATCGCTCTCAACAACATGGTGGTTAGAGAAATTGCATTGGAGAAGAGCATTAAAAATGAGATGAAGCCCAATGATCATATGGTCAAAGCATGCTCTACAAATAATACCCTTTATGGCAACCTCATCAATGACAAAAACAGATAGGTGTTGATTTTGAACTTGGTCCTATCCCTCTTTCTTCACCAGTGGATAAGTATGGGTTCGTGAAGTCAGAGCAAGTCAATCTTTCTGTTGAAGGCTCAACCAAGTTTAAATTAAACAATGAACATGAAGGGTACAGAGTTACATTGGTCCAAATTTATTTTGATCCAGCTTGTGAATCTAAACGGCTAATTTTAGCGTAATTTGATACAGCTAAACCCTCTACTCTTTTTTTAACTTAAATTTGTTACTATTAACATTAAATCGAGAACCTACCTTATTTAAACAAAGTATTATAATGAAACAGTTTAACAGACTATATTATCTTCAGAGATCTTCTGGGTCCTTTGTGGATGTGCCTGAGGACAAGATTTTAGAAGACCAAGCAAATGTGAAGTAAGCTAGAAAATTAGAAATCATTGAAGCATATACAAACCAACACTTTCAATAACAGCGTCAAAACTGACATACCGGCACTTCAGTATCCTGGAGATGCAAGGATGAAGATGAGGAAATATATACTATTTCAATATAACATGATAAAAGAGTAGGGCACCAGAAGACATGGGTAGAGGGAAAGGGATGGAGGCATGGTCCTCGTCCTTATATTGGAGTCCCATAGCGACTATTAGTTCAGATATTAAAAACACACAAAATTCAGAGACGCAAAAAGCATTAAAATTCTAAAAACTTACTAGGAAACAAATTGGATACTCATCAAGTTCGTAGCGGGTTTTATAGTGGAGAAAACAATGGCAAGTGATTTACCTCAAGATTCTGCACAAATTTGAGACGATCTCGATCTCCTTAACTTGTAGTTTTTTTTTTGCATATAGATAAGGATCAGGCATGCGAACTGCAAGGATAAGGCCTGTGAACTATAGTTTTGCAGGTGTGAAAGCCTGTGAACTCCATCACTAGAGAAAACATGCCAAAAAAATCTTCAATAAAACTGGTTGTGCTTAACATGCCCAAAATATGTCAATAACACTGAAAAGTTTTTAGCCAATCATATTGATGAAAAATGTTTTCAAAAATTTATAAAACTAAAAAATTTACATGTTGATTTTAGAAAACAAAAAATATCTTCATTCAATTTAAAATACTAATTTATAATTGGCTGGCAAACAATTTATTAATAACTAGTTAAACAAGTTTTAGCAAAACTCATTGCAATAGTATTGCCTTAACAGCAAGTACTAATAACTTTTTGGGAAGATTAAAATAAGAGCACCACTTAATTACCAAAAGCAAAATTTTATAAAATATAACTTTGTTAATTCTAAAACGCGTTTGATATGAGTTCTCCTCGAACGGATGGAAGCCACGGTAGAAGGATCAGAAAAGCATGACACTGATTTTAAGGTGGATTTCCATAAGTTGTTGCTTAGATCTTTAATTCAATTATAAGAAGTCGTTTGGGTGGTGCCAGATTTATTAGGCATTCTGTGATCAATAATGTCTAGACCACTAGTGCCTATAATGGAACCACAGCCTTACTCGGCTATATTATATAACTGATAAGTGGTAGAAGCTTTTTAAGTTATTCAAACATTATCTTATTAGTGCAATACATGTGCAGAGCTCGTAATGGCAGGGCTCTGTAAGAAGCGGTTTCTTGTTTTCAGCGCGTGGCTTGCTGTATGGTGGATTGGGTGTGTGGATTGTGTTGAGAAAGCCCATTCAGTTGTCAATGCGCATGGCATATGTGGAGCCTTTGTTTGGAACAGAGGATATGACTGTACAGAATTCATTGTAATTTCCAAATCTGCATAAATTTGGCTCTGAAATGAATTGATCTATTTAAAGTAAGGAATGATTTTTTTCTTTTTTCTTTTTGGCAGGTTCCGACTAAGGATGGATTTTTGCTTGGTGTACAAAAGATCTCTAACAGAACATTGGGCACTTCCCGCAAGGAACCCGTTTTCTTACATCATGGATTAATGGAGGTGTTTAAAATTGTGTAACTTACGGTTGGATTTCGTTTTCATAGGTTGTGGGTATTTGTGGTGTTCAGTTTTCTTTTTGGTTATCATTTGACGAATATGGTTTTGTGCAGGGTGGTGAATCTTGGCTTTTGAATGAGCCTAAACAATCTCTGGCGTTTATGTTGGCCGATTCTGGATATGATGTCTGGATCGGGAATGCGCGTACAACCATGTTCAGTTATGGCCACGCTACATACTGCAGAACACAGAAGGTACTGCACAGTGCACCCTAACATTTTCCTTTTTCCTTTGTTTCACATCCTTCATTTTTTCTGTTTTAACGGTTTTTCTTAGTCATTTATGGAAAGTTTATTTATGTTTTAAAAAGTAAGGTAGCTTTCACGATCTGTAATGGCCACATAGAGCGGCTTTTCGTTCATTTCGACAAACCTCCTGTTTTAAATGCATTTTTACCATGATTGTCCTCCTTTGGTCGGCCTCATCCAAACAGCGCCAGCTTTTATTAAAGGGATGCTCGGAATTCGTTAAGCGACCTTCCAATCATTTTTTCATTGCCTTATTAATCCATCTGTACAAATATACATAATCAGCTTAGGACAGTCCATAGTTTTATCTTGACAAAAGTTGAGAACAGATTGTGTGAGCCTGTTTAAATCTTGCCCTTCTTGGGGGAAAGAGTTTCAACAACCTTCACGATGTATTTTGATTTTGAATAGACTTAGTCAAACTGTTTCAGACAGTGAAGGTAAGTTGGTAAAATAGAGCAGGTTGTAACCACTATGGACCAAAAGCCAAGGAAATTGTCATTTCTATGCCGGTGGCCTCTTTTAAATTATTTGTCTTCTACTTGGATTTGTTTTGGATCTATATTGTTATCAAAGTTCAATTATATAATTTTTGAGTCAAATTTATTGACAAATATAGTGGTTTTTAGGAACCTGTCTCTCATGACAATGAATGATCAACTTAGCACATGTTTTTTTTTGTTAATGAAGGGGTATCCCCACAACCCTGCCCAACAGCCCAGCAGCCCATATCTTGGGTATCTGAGGCAATAAGACTAGTCCCCTGTGGGGGGACCCAACAGCCGGCAAGCCGGTCCCAATAAGCCCGGCAAAGGAGTTGAACCCGGAACCAATGGGGAACAAACCCACGGCCCAAACAACTCAACTTAGCACATGTTGCATTTAGATGATGTTCACAGAAATGAAACTTTAGAATTTTCCAAGAGGTCACCCATCCTAATACTATTCCAACTCAAACATGTTTAACCATAAATTGCATGAAGTCATCCATCCTAATACTACTCCAATTAAAACATGTTTAACCCTAAATTTTCTTTGCTTTTTACATTTTACAGTACCATATAATAAAAGAACAACAATACACCTGGATTCTTTTTCTCGGTCTCCCAGAAAGCTGAATATAACTAATGTAAGAGGTTTCAAGGAATTCCATTCCCAACATTAAAATGTTGTGTACGTAGTAATTACTGTGAGGTATTAAATGATAGTTTCCATGGGTAAACATGCAGGAATTCTGGGACTGGAACTGGGACGATTTGGTAGCTTATGATGTCCCATCAATGCTGCAATTTGTAAACCAAATGACCAGGCAACCCATTTACTACGTTGGTTATTCCCAGGTCAATCCTCCACAGAATGCTTTCTTAAAGTTCTGTTCTTATTAAATCACCGATTTGTATGAGTATAGACTTATTTAAGGTGTTCTCCTAATGCCAGGGCTCAATGTCAGGATTTGCAGCATTTACAGATAATGAAATATCCAGCCTTGTGAAGAAGGCTGCCATGCTGAGCCCTGTTGCCTATTTAAACCATGTTTCTTCTCCTATAGCCAGAGCAGCCGCCTGGCTATTTGTAGATAAGGTAAACATCAAAGAACAAGGGTCAAATTCTATTCTTTCTAAATGGATTATCATAATAGCAAGAGCAGTTTTCTATGTAATTCTGACATAGTAACGAATTTGTATAGGTGGATATGCTTCTTGATATGTATGAATTCAATCTCTCAAGGTAAGCAAATAGTTTCAGGCTTCTGAGAATCATTTATCGAAAACATATATAATTGATTCTAGAAGGAACTTTTGAATACTATTATACCAACTAACTTTGTATGACGTTATAGTGCATCAGGAATGCAACTGTTGCAGACAACATGCAAAATTGCAGGAGTTGATTACCAGGACTTGGACTTGTCGGCCTTAATTACAGGTTGCTATACTGGTTTATGCAATGATGTTTTACACACTTTTCGATTGATAAATTGTACAATATATTACTTAATTTATTTATAAACATTAGAATTATTCGTCTACCTAGTTATCACCAATCTATTACGACTTGAAGCAGGGCCATCATGCTGCATAAACAAATCAATGACTGCCTACTACGACGAACACACGCAGTCTACCTCGATGAAAAACATGGCCCAATTGGCTCAGTGTAAGTCCACTCAGCCCATGTCTTACATTCTGAAATTTCATCATATGAGACAGCCAATTGTGGGCACTTTTTGGTTGCATTAATATTAGTGAGCTGCTTCCACAGTGTTACGATCTGGCACATTTGGGAAGTATGATTATGGGTTGATTGGGAATCTGTTGCATTATTGGAGAACGTCCCCTCCATCCTATGACTTGTCGGCAATTCCAGAGAGTCTGTCGTTTTTTCTTGCGCATGGAGGAAATGATATGCTGGCGGATGTAGAGGATGTGACACAAATTGCTGAGAAGCTGCCAGGACAAGTAAAGATGTTGCTGATGCCCAACTATAACCATGTGGATATGATGCTTGGTACCTCTGCCCACACAGATGTCTTCCCCCACATCTTGAAATTCTTTAAATAGAAGTATTAACTGTAAAGTCGAGAACTCAATTCTCTCAAAAATGCCCTAGTGATTGTGTTCCTTTTCTTTCACTAGATTATTATATTGATCTAAATCTTGAATCGAAATATAATTCAGAATATTGATTGTGAATTTTCAAAATGGTACTTTTGCATTTCATCCTGATTTCATTAGTCTGTTTGTTGTGGGAGTTATGGTTCAATTTGATCATTTCCCTCTGAAAAATACTTATGATGGCCAAATCATGTTGCCCTTCATCTTGGGGCTCAAGGCTATTCTTCTAAGGTGAATTTATAATTTGGTAGAATGAAATTTGTATCATATTATAATGGTGAAATTTGCATATATTCAATTTTATTTTTTATTTAGTTTTGGTTTATTTTGAGAGAATATCTTAATATAATTACATTGTGATATATAATACACTTTTTGTATTAAATTTGGTTTTCTTTCTCAATTCTTATCTATCTTCATTCACTCTCAATTGTATACATTTTCATATGTTTTTCTTTACATTAGCTTGATTTGTAATTATTTTCATATATTCACATTATTTATTAGCCTTGATTTCCATATATCCATTCTTGATCCCAAGAACCCACATTCCAAATATTTCCCGTCATTTTTGTGGCATGTAAGAATGGTCTTGCATAACATAAAGTTGACCTAAAAGTCAACTTTTAAAATTTGAATTACCAATTCTTTCCCTTTCCTCATTGCAATCAAAAGTTTACTTATTACAAATTTGTACAATGATTCATTATATCTTGGTATTCAAATAAACTCATTTGAACATTAATCAATCTTCCAACCATCATTTAAAATCCTAGAGCACTAAAGAGAACTTTGAAGAAAATTTAGAATTGGAGCACTAAAATGAACAATAATTTACATTAGAATCATCACTTGCATGTTTTCTAGTTGTTTGTCAATATTTTCTACAATTGTAAAGTTGATACAATCAAGGGGGCCGACTCAAGAGAACATGGCTCTTGCAATCCAATAAATTATCTAATTTAAAATGTCACTAGTCCTTAGTATCAACAAAATAATAGAGATTTCAAAAAAATAGATAGAAAAAGTCTACATTGCACTAGATCATAATTGTGTGTCAAGGATCAAATTAGGGTGACATAAAATGATCTACAACCATACAATTGGCTCAACACAAAGTTACAAGATCACATAGAGTAAAAATAAAATGAGCATACCAAGGTCTATTATTGTTCCACAATTTAAGATTTACATGCTTTATCATTTGGAGCAACGTAGACAAAGGGGTCCATTGAAAGGCACTAACCTAGTAGCCTACAAACTTAGCCATAAAATAGTATTCCAAGTAGAAGAAAACAATGCTATGTTCTTTACATTAGTATAAAATATGTCTTCATAGGCTACAACAAGCTAATAAAAGTCTAAACTCAACATGAATATAGCTCCACATGCTTTTTCAACTATGGCTTACAAAATGGTGAAGGCATATAATACGTTCCACTTTTGGGCCAAAATGAAAAATGGAAAATCATGTTCAAAAGCACATAGGTTTGATAAAAAATAGGTTTGATTGAACCTATTCAATAAATGCATCATGTTTTTTGGTACCTAGTTGCAATGGTAGGCTTGATTGAACCTAGTTTGATTCAATAGTAGGAGGTTTGAAACTATATATAGGGAGATATTTTTAGAGTTTGATGTTTGAACCTCACTACCTAATAGATCTTGTTAAAATGGTACGCCTTCTACAAGAGATTTAGAAGAAGCCAATAAAGAATGATTTAATCATACAATATGTGCAATGTTCCAAAAATATGCAATTGCATGAGAAACCCTTGATTATATAGAAAATGGGTGAGATGATAAGGTAGTTGTGGACTCTAACCACCTTGCACATTCTCAAAGGATATGCATTCCTAATGTGTCATGTGCATAGGGCAAGTGTGACTAATGTGACTAGGAATTTGACTAGAAAAGGCTATAAACTAACTACTTTGACAATGTCCCTATTTACACTAAAACCCCCAAGTGCAACTTATGGAGGATAGAAAAATGCAATGAATACAATGACAAAAGGTCTCAACCATTAGACCATGTAGACATTTCTCATAAATGAAGTAAAGGAGAAAACCTAATAAGACAAAAATCCTTTCAAAAAGAGAAAAAACATATGAAAAATATAAAAGTCAAGAATCAAGATCAACCTCTCCAATAACAATAATTCCAATAGAAAATACAATAACAAGTGAGAGTTTGATCCAAGAATACCAAAGATGAAAGAATAAATGGATTCTTTGACAATAACAATGCGAAACTAAGAAGAAGTTGGAGAAACAATACAAAGCAATATCATGTCAAACACTTGAAAAAGTCAAGAGGGACAATATTGGGTTGTAGATTCTACTACAAAATTTTACAAATTTGGTAAGTAAAAGATAGTCTTGATATCAATGGATATTGCTAATATCAATGTATATAACCTCAAAAGCTTCACATTTTGTTGGATAAATATCTAGAATGTAAGAAAAATGATTGATTGCAAGATAAGTGATAGATTGAATGAATATGGTTTAAAATGATTCAAAGGGGAGAACCAAGGATGTGGGTATCCATTTTGAATCTCTTAAGAATAGTGACCTACAAAATACAAAAAATGGTAGAATTTGAATAGATTGGAAATAATCATTAAAATGAATTGTCATGGGATGTAGCATGTCACATAGATGTCTGCACATCACACGAGTATATAGAAAATTTGGGCTAAACAAAGGTCCAAAATAATAGGAATAATATAACCAAGACATTTGGGACATAAAGATAAGGAGAAATGACACTAAAGATGTTAAACCTTTGGCATTGCGCCTTGGGACAAGGCTAGGATGTCAAAGTGAGTGCATAATATAACTTCAAATTTTAATGGTATGCAATTTATGATGTCATATTTTGTCCCCACTTTAGTGAGGGTATGAAATTTATGATAAATATAAATGCTAAAGTAAAGAAAGGGAATACTAGAAAGTAAATACATCAAAAGGATATTGTAGGGGATGCAAACTCTTTGAGTAGGGTGAACATGCCCCCAAGTTGAGAACTTGTAAAATAAATACATTAGAAAATAAAAATCTTGCACAAGGAAAAAAGTAATAATAACACAAAACCTGAAAAATAAATATATTTCACTAAAATAACAAACCTAAAAACACACACACATACAAAAGAAAATACATCATGAATAAAAAAAACATATACACATAAGAGGAACACAAAAGAAGAGAAATCTAGAGAGATAATGAAAATAGAGAATGAGAACAACAGACATTTTCTAGCAATGTGTTGCTAGAAAAAGGAATGTTAAATATGGTTCTAGGCTTAGCACTCATGCTAGGAACCATATAATTCCTTCATGTATCACAAGAAATATAAACTAAGTTTTAGGGTGACCATAAGAAAATATTGGAAGTAGTTCATAGGAAGTACATAGGATACTAAGTTGTATTATGTTAGGTGACTTATATGCTACCAATTTTGTAAGGAGTGCATGCTTTAGGGGGCATGAATATGAAGTATGGGAAAGTGAGAGCCACCTCTTAAAAAAAATCAATGAATGTAAAGAATAAAATTAATTTTAAACTGGAAGAGGGAAAGAAGAATGACTACAAGGAAGAGACATCAACATGGATGTTGCAAGAATGAAACAACATGAAATGACATTGGAAAATGTAGGGATGTCACATAAAAATGAGAAAAATTATATGAAAAGACACACAAAGGGATCCATAGGCTTGGAGTAAGTATGTAAATAAAGGGGTAATCATAAGTTTCAAAAAGACCTGAAGGGAATGAATATTCATCATTCCCCAATCAGATTGTTGAACTCTAAGTACAAAGGATGATTGCTTAATGAAGATAAAAAAACTTTTTAGGTCAACATGGAAGAGATCTAAATGCATCAACACTTTGCATCATCCCCAAAATATCCAAAAAATAATATACAATATAGAAGAAGATAGACACAATTAGAGGAATATTACAAAAAATTCCCTCCCCTTCTATCCATGTACCTAGAAGAGTAACATGGGTCCTTTAGGACGAACTAACAAATAATTAGTATAAAATAATAGGAATTATAAAGATAAATAGGTAAACATACATATATGTAAATGATATGAAAGTATGAGCTTAAAGGTTATCATCCATTAGATAATCTTCCTCCCAATCTTGATTATATGGAGAAGGAGGACATGCTAAAATAGGAAGAATTGTTAGAGCCATACTAGGAGACTCACCTAGGGTGAGTGTAGGATCATGATAGGCCAAACAATTGTGATAGAAAAATGTGATTTTAGTTAGAAAAAATCGTGAAATGCATCTTTGACATTTTACTTGGGCTGGGTAAAATGTATATTTTTCTATGGTAAACACCAAAGCAAAACAAATATCCATTCCTTGATAAAAATGGATATATGTTATTTAAACCAAAAAATGGATATCTGATATAAACGAATATCCGTTATCTTCTATTTTTCTTATATAATTATATCTAATATTATATATATTATAATATATATTACTTATAATATTATAATATATTAAAGTATTATGATATAATATATATTATATATCATGTATTATATATTATTTTATTTATATTATAATATAAATTACAAATAATATTATAATATATGATATATCATATATCATATAATATAATAAATTATGATATTATATATTACTTATCACATTATAATATCTAAGATTAATTATCTAATATATGATATTATATATCATATAATATAATAATATATTAAATATTAAAAAAATGCTTTCCAAAATGAATATCAGTTTCGAAAAGCTATTAATAATATAAAAAATATATAATTGTTAGTCTATATTTTAATCTTTAGTTGTAAAATATGGACTAAAGCATCCAGGGTAAAAAATAAGATTTATTTTTTAACCAAACCACATCATTTCAGGAAGAAGTGGAGTGTTTCTCTCTCTCTCTCTCTCAAAAAGATTTAGACTTAGTCAAATCACATGTTGCATGAGCTTTGGATGAAGTTTGTTTTATGGTAATTGTTTGAGTTTAATGAGGACAATTCAAATTTTTTTAGGGTATTGACCATGTGTAGAACTCTTTGCATGAGTGTTTGCAAGCTCTTATGGTGGTTAGGAGTGATTAGGTTGTAGTCATGAGTTATTGTGAAGGTCCATTTTGAATATAATATGATTCATGCCCAGCTTAAAAAAAGTAAGAATGCATACAATGAAACCTTCATTGATCTTTCTGTTTAGATAATGTTTACATTATTTGGGTAGTTGGATGTGAATGTACTTATATTGAAGCCAAAGAAGGTTTTAGAACCTTTAAGCTGAAGTTTAAAGACAGTCCTATAGTTGAAGACTTCCAAGTAGCTATATAAGTACACAAAGGAAAATCATTGGCTGAGTTAAAAGACACTGGAGAATTTGACAGAGTCTATTAAGTGGCAAAGTATTCTAACACAAGGTCCTTGGTATTTTTCAAGAAAAATATTCACTCTTCACCTTTGTGATTTCTATAAACTGTCCACGGGCTATTAATTACAAGGATCAAATTGATGCAAAAGTGATAGAGGCAAGGGAAAAACTTGTTCACAAGGTTTTGGAGAGTTTTCCTTATATTTCTATAGGATTTGTTAGGGTTCTTTCATCTTAATGATAAAGAGACAAAATGAGACAGTCATCAAGGAAGACAAAAAGGGTGGATGTCCAAGAGAAGCAAAAAACACCCACAAAGAACAAATGTACTATAGTAAAAAAGAAAGTATGGCATTCTTTGAAAAATGCATAAAGACAAGGGACTGAGCAGTGAATAGAGATTTAAAACCATTAGTTTGTGAATGGTAATATGCATAAGATCAATATAAATCACAGTGAGTGATAGTGTTTCAAGGAGATTAAAGTGTGATTGATTGGTTTTTGAGGAAGAAGAATAAAAGATGTAACAAATCATTATGCATGGCGGGATAGTCAAAGGATAGATTCCCTGAGTCAAGCTAGGTGACAATGATATGGAGGATGAACAAAGTGAACCATATAGTGGCTAAGGCATATTCCAAGGCATATGATGGACATGGCACAACATCTCAGAAAGCTTGTTGTAGCTCTTGTAAAGACCAAATACCAAGATGCTTAATCAAGTGCTCTCCTAGTGTTTTAGATGTCCAAGTGTAGGAAAAATCTAGTGTTAAGTCTAGGATGCTACAAAAAGATATGAATTTTCATAAGATTATTTTTAGATTGAATGCATTGAGGAAGGAAAGAGGCTGGCATTGAAACCTAGTAAGACTCAACTATGTGACCATTCATTCTAGTAAACATGTTCCAGTATCATACATGAAAGATAATCCTTAGTTTGTTATTCTGTATGATTCAAATTTAGTGCCTTATTCAAAGACAAAAGTAGCTACACGAGGAAAATGAAGGATAGGGGGAGATAAAACAAACAAAACAAAATTTATCTAATCATATTGCTGCTGCAATAATACACTTTATTGATCTTAATACATTACAATTGCAGATTCAGGACTCTCCAGAGTTCTTTTGATATCTACTGTCAGAGATCACTGTCTGATGATATTTCTCATAGCTCTAAGAAGCTTCATTTATAGCTAGAGGATAGTGGTGAAGATAAGGATAGGATAATCTATCCATAAATAAAATCATGTCATATCAATTGCTCTGTAGCTGCACCTTGTTCCATTGCATGTGATTGCATTTATTTGGGTAGTTGGGATTGCACTTTCCAACACTCTCCCTTAATCACAACTACTACCATTTAGAATACCCAAACAGTCTTGTAGATACTCAAATATTTATTTGTCTTTGAAAATTATTTTGTCAACTTACTTGTCAGCCGACCTTCTGATCTATAAACTCAAATTCAATTTCTTCCTTTCTAAAAAGTACTCTCTCTCACGCTACTGTATTTTTCTACAAGAACTTAATTCCATCCCATCGTCGATGATGACAATTCAACTTGGTGTCTTCATGCACCTTCATCTTCAATTGATCTTCAAATCATTCAAAATCTTGATGTACACTTCCTGCAAACTCACTATCTGTAGTTTTCCATTTTTCTTGATGTATTACAAGACAATATCTATCACTTTTTCAAATCTTCAAATCTCTCTTGATTTCTATTATTCTTCACATAGGAACACTTATACTTGAACAACTTTTTTAACATACCTATAATCTTTTCCCAATTTGATCTATAACTCCATCCATAATCCATCTACATTCATTCTTTCATATATTCATTTTTCCACTCTTTATTCCAAAACATTTTTTCAGAATGGCTTTTCAAACCACAAATGCTACATGGATGTAGATCCAACACATGTCTTTCTTATGTCCTTCCCTATTACAATGGGAACACTGCATACATTGCATTCCTTGAACTAAAGTTTTTGAACCTGTAACACTTGTGACATCATTTTACTTACCTGTTACATATCCAAGACCTACATACTTTGGCCTCATTATTGACTCAATGGGCTCTATGATTCCTTGCCCATGCTTGCCCAATCCTTTACCTTTATATACCATATTCTTCATAATTTTCAAACCAATATTATTTTCAAAACAATTAACCATATTTGCATATTCAAGCAAATTATCATTTTCATCCTTACATTCTTGATTGGAAACAACTTCAACTAAATCACAACTACCAACTAATTGATCAAATGAACAACATAGATCTTCTATGCTACATGAGACATCACAAACTGATGGCTTTGATTTCAAACATTCATTTTCCTTTTGGCAAGCTACTAACATCTGATTAAACTAACTATTTTGTTCATTCAATCTCAATATCTCATCATTTTGTAAACCATTTTCTTTTTCTAACAAATTTATTTTTTCCTCCAAATCTTCATTCTTCTTTTTTATTCCATCAAACAACTTTAATCTTTCTTCTAACTCTTTATTCTTTTCTTTAACATTTTCAATTTCTTTTTTTTCTAGATGATCTTTTTCACAAAAATATTCATATCTTTTCTTTCTTAACTCCCTTAAATCTACAATAAATTTTGAATTGCATTGCTTAACATTTAACATTTCTTCCTCTAAATTATCTTTTTCCTTCTTAACACATTTATCAATTTATCCCGTTTTAACTCACCTTACCTTTGCACTTGATTTTGCTACAGCTATTTCCCTTTTCTTTGGCAGCTACGCATGCCTTCACACTCTTCCTTTGATTTCCTTTTCAACAACTATGACTTTTCCTTTCAACTTCAATCTGCAGATCTAATGACTCCAACGAATTCTTTCAAATACTGAAAATACTAATAGCTGCAATCTACCTTTGGCAACTTGTGCAAATAGTAGCCTCCATATAGACTCTGTTGACTTGTGAGCTTTGTCTCCCTTGATCTCCTATGAACTTTAAACAAATCAGCAACCTCTCTTTGCACTCCTTTGATTGGAAATTCAACTGTGATGTCTGTAGGGATATGCAATTCCCACCTTTGTTTGCAGCAGGTTTTCTCCTTACAGTGTCTTCTTTTCATATCGACCTTCAAAATGCTGCACTTGACTTGGACCGTGGCGACTTTCTCCTTTAAAAACGACATTGGCTTTAGTAATACAGTCTAGCGGCTTTGGATCTGTATTTCATCGGATTTCCTTCTCTTTGAAAACTAACTGTGATTCCTTTTTAGCAGATAGATTGACTTGGACTTGGCGATATGCATTCTACGGTAGATTATAATCTGCAATCTTCAATTTTTGGATTCTTCTTCCTAGCGGCTACTACAATTTCTTTTCTGCAACACACTTTGGATCTCCTTCCAGCGACTTAAATTCTTTCAGATCTGCAATCCATTTGCTTTCAACTTTTGCTGCCTACACTTACTACCAATGATTTATAACATACAGAACTAGTGGTCTTACCTCATTCAACCTTGGTCTCTTCTACGAGTTTCAAACAATCTCATGCGATGGCATTGGCAATTATAGTGACCTTCCAAACAATAACCTCTTTATCTTAAAAAAATAGTGATCTACCTCTTTTAATCAGCAACTTCAAAATGAGGTCTCGTCCCTCCTGCAGGCTTTAAAATGTGGCAACTTCTCTTTGTAAGCGGTAGTTTTTTTTAGATCGACATCCTCCTCTTGAATGACTATACTTCTCTTTTCCAAACCACAATCTCTCTTTTCTCTTGCGATTACTGCGGCCTTTTCTAAGGTGTCTCCTTATTTCTGGGACGTCCACAATGCGTCTAGTCTTGGTTGCGATCTCTTTGACTTCAGATCTGTGATCCGCTTAGAATTTCTTCAACCTTCTCAACTACGAAAAAATTCCTACAGTCCTCCATTAGTGATCTCCTCTATCAGCTGCAGTTTATTCACTTGTCTTCTTTATTTCACCGCGATTTCCTTTGTTCCACTCAGTCTACAATGCCACGATCTTGGCATTAGACAAGGGCACTAACACAAAAACTACGACTCCTTATATGGGCGGCTGCACACACGGATTTGACTCGGCGATCTAAAGTTGAGGTGTTGCGATCATCTTTTAAATTCTGGGATCCACAATGATCTCTTTCTTCTGTGGACAACTATCCACTTTCTTTTTCTCGCTTTGACCGATCTATCCTTTGAAGTGGCGGCACCGGCTACAACTTGGATTTGATGGTATCTTACAAATATCTTCTCCTTCAAACTTCTACATAGTCTTTTACACTTCCATCAACGATCTCTTGATCTCACAAATGATCAACCTGCAATCCTAGCTCTGATAGCAGATGAAGGATAGGAGGGAGATAAAACAAACAGAACAAAACAAAATTTATCTAATCATATTGCTGCTGCAATAATACACTTTATTGATCTTAATACATTATAAATACATATTCAGAACTCTGCAGAGTTCTTCTGATATCTGCTATCAGAGATCACTGTCTAATGATATTTCTCATAGCTCCAGGAAGCTTCATTTATAGCTAGAGGATAGTGGTGAAGATAAGGATAGGATAAGCTATCCATAAATAAAATCTTGTCATATTAATTGCTATGTGGTTGTGCCTTGTTCCATTGCATGTAATTGCATTTATTTGGGTAGTTGGGATTACACTTTCCAACAAGAAAACATGATAGCCATTGCTTAAAAAATAGAAGACATAGGTAAAGGTAATCCTGTTAAACATGGAACCAGACAGGATTGATATATAATGTCCTCGAATTCTTAAAGAGAATGACGCAAACAAATTAGTGATTTGGAGCGAGGTACCAAAATTGTTGTTTGCATAGAAAGATTGATATCCTATGCACAAGCCGAGGTAAGATAACAAATCTAAGTAGAGTCACCTTATTCTTTATGGATGAAGCAGATTAGATATTTGATATGGGATTTGGGCCTCAGATTACTAAGATAGTTCAAACTACAAGACTAGACAGATAGACTATGCTCTTCATTGCCATATTCCCTTGGTAGGTAGGTTTTCCTTCTCGGAAAGGTCAGATATATCAACGGAGATTCAAGTAGGTTGGCATAAGTTTTGTTCAAGGGATTTCTTAGACATGGCTATCCATGTTTTTCGCTTCATGGAGCCAAGGATCAAATAGACCGGTGGGAGAACTGAAAAGAGCAGGCCGTAAGGGTGTAGTTGTTACTTTCATTTTTGAAGTAGAAGATAGATAT
Source organism: Sequoia sempervirens (assembly GCA_007258455.2). Lineage (NCBI taxonomy): Eukaryota > Viridiplantae > Streptophyta > Pinopsida > Cupressales > Cupressaceae > Sequoia > Sequoia sempervirens. The sequence goes on from VDFB02335588.1 coordinate 55,268, forward strand.
GTTCTCAACCTTGTTAAAGCACTAGAGTTATCTAAGAAAGCTATACTCGAGGACCTCAAAAATATTGCTAGTGGGGTTTGTGACTAAGATAAGCCAAGGTACTGAATATATTCATAGCACTGCTTACGATGGTAGTGGAATTAAGTTCAACAAAGAAAAGAGGACAAGATTTTCTTGCTTTTTCCAATATGTATGACTGATCATTGCTTTCGGGTTTATGGTTGTCGACAGATGTTGCTGTCATCCCAACTCACGTTGTGTAATAGGTATTTTGGTTGTTGGTATAAGGACACTGTATGATATTCATGGCTGAGGTTACTTTGAAAATAGTGTAATGGCCAGTGTTGCATTTGCTTCTAGCTCATTTAACAGAAGTTCTAGTATTCAAGAATTCTCAATGGATCAATACAGAACATCATACAGATTAGTTAGGTCTTGTTTGAACGATGTCAAGGATAAAGTGGTCTTCCTATACATCCGAGTGTGAACCAATTGAGAGTATGACACATCTTCAAGATGCCATAATTAAGTTGTAGAATCACCTCCCAAGCTCATATCCAAGACATCAGTGTTCAAAATATGATAAGTTTAGGGTATGAGGTCTTCTTTGGTGAGTCAGTTTTATATGTTCAGTTATAGCTCCTCAAGAACTGAAATTTATGATGGAAATATTGTGGTATTGGTTAGGTAGCTAAAAGATAGAAGGAAAAATTGACAATCTTGTAAAGGAATATTAAGTAAGAAGAGATCTTGAGGTGGCATATGGTGAAGTGCTGAATCTTGTCATGTAAGTGTTTATACACTTCAGCCAATCAGAAAATTCTACACCTGTAAAACTTACTCCTACAAGAGCCAGTAATTAGAGAATTGAAACATCAATAACCAATGGATTTTATATGAAATAAGGCATTGCTAGGCAATGTTCTTGCTCATAAATTCAGATAAAGTTTGTAGTTAGGTAATTGAGGTATCAAGGAGGGAGTCTATGGTGATCTTGTATCAGTGAATCCATGTAATCAAGTGGGGAATGGAAATGATGCAGTATTTTCCATGTTGGATAGGGAGCCAAAGCAGCTAGTTCAAAGGAGATCTACAGTATTATTAAACACTTCTGTTGTATTTCTAAATGTTGTTGATCAAAGATAAGGATACAATGATAATGGAAGGAAATTCCTCACAAGCAAAGTGACAGTGCCAAGGGATTACATGAACACAAAGAGGATGAACCAGATCGCAGTCAAGGACATGATAAGATAGGTGATGGTTTGAGAATAATAATCAAAGGATGGTGAACACTTCATGTTTCATAATGCTTAAAATGACAAAACATGGCTATTATAATGTGTATATCATATGAGTTAGCCCACAGATAGAGAGAAATCTCTTTCAAAGAGATGGTTGAAAGAGTAGTTCTTGTGGCAATATGAAGACCTTAAGAAACTTGAAGGGAAGTGCTATCATTGGGATTATGAAGATTGTCATTGCAAGTTGCAGACCTAGTGACTAATATTTTTGAATTGAGAAGTGGATGCAAGGACTCTTATGAAGTATGAATAGTGGACAGTCAACAACCTGAGAGCAAAAATGACAATTATGATAGTTTTTCACCTTACATGTCCTAAAAGCATAGGACAAGAAGTTACAATAGTTGAGTAAGATTGATGGCCATTCATGAGTAGTTGCAAGCATCTAGGGTAGTTTGGTGAGTTGTGCAATTGGTGGAGGGAATATAGGAGGTTGTTTTGACTTAGTTTGAGCCTTTTGAGGGAATGTAGGAGTTGTTTAAGGAGCTTTGATGGTAGAAAAGGTCAAGGCATGAATTTCTCATCATTCAATTGCTTTTTTGGGGCACTTTTAAGGGTTATAAAATAGGAGAATTTGTTTTGGACGCTCAAAGGAGTTTGACTCAGCCTGACTCAAGTAAAGACTTATCTTTTTCTCCTCGACACATGTTCCTATTTTGTAGAGCTATTGAGCAGCTTATAAGTAAGGTTTTGGAGTAGATTTTAGTTAGTTCTCTTATCTCTTAGAGCTTTGCATTATAACTTTCTTGAGTTCTTTCATGCTAGAGCAACAAATGTAACTCAATTTTCTAGAATTACGTATAGTTGTGTAAGCAACTTTTATATCAATAAAATTAAGTTTCGCCTTCTCAATATTTTGTTTTGTTGTGTGCAAACAACTGATTAATATATTATCTTGTGATTTATATGCAAATCCTCTATTATATGTCTCATGTCTTAGCACCTTCAAGAAAAAAAATCATATTTAGTGTAGGTTATAGGTTGTGTTGTTGGTTTAAACAACCATTAAGTGTAAAACATTTTTTTCCCTCTTAAACTATGAAACTTAAACTTTCCTTTAAAACACTGATGCATTAATATGTGTAAACATTTGATTTGTGTGAGAACAAGTTGAAATATTGATCATTATATGTTAAAACAATAGCGTAGGTGTGGAAACATTTTCGTGCATCGTGTGATTAGGGTTTAGGTTTCATTTTCATGTTTTTCTTCTCTCTTTCCTTAGCAAGCAATAGTAGCATAGGTTAGTTTAGGTGAAATACCAAGGGAACCAACCCTCTCTGGAGGTTGATCTCCACCATTTGAGCCCACACTCAGGGAGATCATCCCATGTTTCATGAGGTGGCTAAGTGATTTTATCAGCTCAACAAGGGTGCACACTTCTGTGACAACAATTTTTGGTGGAATGATTGGATTATCTCAATTATATATCTATCCCTTTATTTCTAATATTTGGTGTGTATACGTTAGTAGTTTCTACCTTTGGAGGCAATATCTTCACACAACTAGTGACTACAAGTTAAATATATTGGTTTTGAGAGGACTAGTGCTGGTATGTACTTAATTTTTGTAAAAAAATATACTTCATTATTCTAATTTTAAGAGCTTTTCAATGAGGTTCTAGTTTTTTAAGATGTTGCATCATGTCTTAATTTCATGGAGATATGTTCTATCATCATCTTTTCCATGAAAAATTGCTTATATCACTTCTTATCAGCCATACAAAATAAAAAATACTAGTGGATTCATCCCAAATAACCCATTAACAATAGTTCATCAACATACTCATCATGTTTATCACCCAACCACCCTTGCTCAAACTTCATGACAACCTTCATTTGTCCAAACTCAACCCCATGAAAACAACGTGTTGTTTCAAGCCAACATAGTTAGATCCTCACAATCAGCCTCAAAATGATGGTAACTTGAGCATCAAAGATATAATTTGTCAGACCTTAAAAGTCAATTGAATGAAATTGAAAGAGAACAAGAATATAACTTGCATCAGGAAGAGTTGGCTTATCAAGCTTTAGGAGTTGGATTATGAAAGGGAAAGATATGAAGAGTCACTTGCAAAAGAGGTTACTGCCAAACAAGAACAAATGAGATTATTGGTTGCTCAAGTTCAAAGGATAGAATTTACCAATCAACTTCTTACATTCCAGATAAGCTTACAAAAGAAGAGCCTCCCAAGTATAAATTCCCAAGTTTTAAGCAAGGTAAGCCTCTCGAGTCTTTAAGTAAGTCTTTTGAGTTGGAAATTCCAAGTTTTAGAAAGCTTCATCCTTTGCAAGAAACTATGATTGTGCAAGTACAACCCTTTGTTCCTAAAAAATAGTCTCCTCCAAATCCTATTACTCTTCCAAGGACCCATCAAACTTCCCAAGACTCTTTTCTAGATCAGCCTTCTTGTCCTATTGAACCATTCGCCTTTGCAAAGATGATCCTATTGTCTACCAAGATAACTATTTTGGTGAAGGGGAAAAAGAGTCTTTTGCTATTGATACACTTGTTCATGATGAGGAAGAGGAAAAATTAGTCTTATTTGCAAGGGAATGACGAGCATGATCAACTAGGATAGCAAGTTGGAGGACAAGTAAAAGGTATTGGTCATGAAGCTTTTACTAATTTTTTTTATGAACTCCCATTTTTTTGCTAAAGATGAAGAGGATATGCCAATGCCTATGTTAACAAATCAGCAGATAGGGGATGAGAATGAGCATGGAAAGATGCTAGTCCATAAAGATTCCAATGAAGACAACCTTGTTTTGCAATATAGAGAAGTTGGCACACAAAAGGTTGCTGATCAAACTGAATATGATGTCAAAATCAGTCCTCCTATACAAAAAAGCAAGGAAGAGTTTGAAGAAGACTTTTTTTGGGATGATTTGGAGGAATTTTTTCAAATTTAGGTGCCAAGCTAGCACTAATGAAGGAAGAAAATCATGATCAGTAGGAACATAAGGAAAAAATCTCTATATTTTTGCCAAAACAGTCACATGAAGTGGTCTCTACAAATCAACAAGATGGTGAAAAAGTAGTACATAGACAAGAGGCCAGCAAGGAAAGCTTAAATTTTATCCTTTCAAGAGGATGTCCTATCAAACATCTAGAAATGATGGAGGCCACTGAAGTACCATAGTTCATGCTTTCACCCAAGCATGAAATTGTAGCTAAAGGAGAATGCACTCAGCTCACTTACCCACTTCAGGATAGCAGTATATATGAATATGTTTTCCTTCTTCAAGAGTCATTGCAGTGGCTGGTTAAACATTTGTCATTTCTCTACCTCCTCTTGGCTATTTGGATACACATGAAAATCATTGCAAACTAATGAGAAAAGAAAGCTACTTCAAGGAACCAATGAATGGTTTCGTTTGATAAAGTTTTTTCGTTGGTTAGTGTAGGTTAGAGTAGGTTTCCTTTTAGGTAAATAACTGTTGATGCATAATGTTTTAGATGTTAGTTTGTTCATATTTTCTCCAAGTGCTGAGGCAAATTTAGTTGGTTTCAAGTTTTAGGTGCTTGGTCGGTGCTTTTTGATGTGCTACAATTGGTTGTCAAGTCTAATTTTAAGTTTACTTTCAATATCTTGAATCCTATGGCCAATTGATATACAAAGAAACTAGTCTTATGAGGTTTATTAGGATAAACATTAGCAAAGGTCACCAAAAATGTTAATCTATTTTAAAATTGTATTTTAAAATATGGACTAAAGAATCCAAGGATAAAAAATAAGATTTATTTTTTAACCAAACCACATCATTTCAGGAAGAAGTGGAGTGTTTCTCTCTCTCAAAAGGCTTTAGACTTAGTCAAACCACACATTGCATGATATTTGGAGGGAGTTTATTTATGGTAACTATTTGAGTTTAATGAGGACAATTCGAGCTTTTTTAGGGTATTGATCATGTGTAGAAATCTTTGCATGAGTGTATTAAATCTCTTTATGGTGGTCAGGAGTGATTAGGTTGCAGTTGTGAGTTATTAAGAAGGTCCATTTTGAATACAATATGATTCATGCTAAGCTTTAAAAAAGTAACAATAGATACAATGGAACCTTCATTTTTCTTTCAGTTTAGATATTGTTTACATTATTTGGGTAGTTGGATGTGAAGATGTACTTATTTTGAATCCAATTAAGGTTTTGGAACCTTTGCCCTAAAATTTAAAGACATTCTTATATTTGAAGACTTCCAAGTAGCTATATAAGTACACAAAGGAAGATCACTGGTTGAGTTAAAAGACACTAGATAATTTTCTAGAGTCTATTAAGTGGCAAAGTTTTTATAACACAAGGTCCTAGTATTTGTTAGGAAAATGATTAGCTCTTCATCTTTGTGATTTCTGTAAATTGCCCATGGGCTATTACTTACAAGGCTCACAATGATGCAAAAGTGATAGAGGCAAGGAGTAAACATGTTCACAAGGTTTTGGAGAGTTTTTATTATATTTCTATAAGATTTGTTAAGGTTCTTTCATCTTAACGATAAAGAGAAAAAATGAGACATTCATCAAGATAGTCAATAAGGGTGGATGTCTGGGAGAAGCAACATACACCCACAAAGAACATATGTAGTGGTCTGCTACAGTAAAAAGAAAAGTATGCCAGTCTTTCAAAAATGTATAAAGACAAGTGATTGAGTAGTGAAGAGATATTTAAAATCATTAGTTTGTGAATGGCAATATGCATAAGATCAATATAAATCATTGTGAGTGATAGTGTTTCAAGGAGATTAAAGGATGATTGATTGATTTTCAAGGAAGAAGAATAAAAGATATGACAAGTCATGATGCATGGGGGGATAGT